>JAULBM010314574.1:0-13906 GCA_032357055.1 Geukensia granosissima | reverse complement strand
CCCATTTCAACAAAAGATTATATTGAAGAATACAATCGACCACTAAGAATTTTGAAAATAAAATACCTAGAATAACAAAAGAAATTTTACGTATCGGTTTATTAAAGACACAGGAATCCTTGATCTTTATCACGAATTAGGCAACGGGATGGAGGTTACCAACAAAACTGTAAGACAATCACCCTGACTTTCTTGGGGTGCTCAGTTTTTGACACGGAAACTTTTATCATGTTTATCATTGTTAAATTTTTCGACCGATACCACAATAGTGTTAACGAGTATCAATAATATTCCTTTCCCATGACGGAAACAGATCTTTGCCTGTAGGTCGTGTAGGTGCAGGAGTACAATTTAAACAAAGTTTCCCTACCATGAAAATAAATTTTTTTGCTGAAAAAACGAATAACTGAATTGGTTAAAATATATTAATTTTTGTAACGTTAGCATTAGATAATTATTTATGGTCAATTTCCCCAAGCCGTTTTAGATTAAGTGTGATATTGTTAACTTTGTCATTTCTAAATGCATAAGAACATGTAGAATCCACTAAATGTCACAGTGTGCAGGCAAAATGTGGCTGTTTACACGAAATTCTAAAATTGGATGTGTTGTTTTCGTTTGTGGACATGTTTAATTACAAGAATGAGCTTAAACAGTGGTTGGAAAAGATATCATTACTCTGTTAATAAAACATTGTCTTTGCCACACTTAATTTGGAATATTTTTTTTATACCAAACTGCTTGTCAAGGAATTTTTACACCATTTCGAATGCAATACAACGTGACAACTATTACTACGAATTTAAAATATATGTATATATAAATAACAAGAAATATTCATGCAAGCTCACAGATATTCAATGCAGCTTTGTTCCACGGTTTTGGAGATTGTTATATACACTTGGTCATAAATATGGAATATTGACATTTTCTGAGTCAAAAATTCACCTCTGGAGAATTGCATGCAAAAGATATGAGCCATAATGCAAATAATCTTTACGAAAATCTCATTATTTCACTTCAAGCTACTAAAGTGTCCGATTTAAGATTTTTGTCAAATTACTAGTGTAATGAGTTCTGAAACCTACATTTTTGCGAAAAAAGGCTAATTTTTTATTCCGGATAAAATCTTTTCAAATTTTGTTTCAACCAATCTTAATATTTAACTATTTTCTCATATCATACCGAAAGCATTATCTGCCATTTTCTTATAAGAATTTTGCTTGTCAAAGTCTAGCAATACCTTTTTCTAATTTAAGGTCGAAAATAAAAAAAAATATTCCATATTTATGAGAAAGAGTATATGTGAATCATTGGCGTCAAAGTTTAGCATGTCCACAATTTCATCTCTTTCTAGAGTTTTCTCTTGTAGTTGTCTCTTATTGCCTTTATCAGGCAGTTGCATATGCATTGCTTCAATTCAGTCCAATACGAGTATCTTTCAAATTTCCTATAATATCTTTTAAAAAAATTCCACAAATGTTGTACTTTAGAAATTCCTCTTGTATATGAAGTGTTTTCATCTTCAATTTATTCAGGTATCTGTCGTGTTTTGTCAGTAATAAATTGAAATCAAACCCTGCCAAAAATAAAGGAATGAGCTTAATTTTTTTTTCTAATTTAAGATAAACATTAATAGTGATAAGAATTTTCTATTACTTAAGATATACTTAGATAGAAAAAGACTTGAAAACTTTTTATTGAAAAGGTGAATTTGAAAGAAATATTGTACAATTTATGAGATATCTCATATCTTATGAGTTTATTTTTGTACGAATCCTCATAAAAATTAAAGATATCCCATAAATTTTTGAGATGTATACTATATCTCACACATTTAACACTGTACATGGTGTACATGTAGTATTTTATTGAATATATTGGACAAGAAAAATGTACTAAATAACTAATATGTTGTATAAGTGTATTAAGAACATGAGATGTCCTGAACATGGAATTAATTAATTGTTGTAATTAGGATTAAAAGCCCACTTATTAAGATATTAGATATTTAAATATGTATATAAAGGTATCTTATAAACGTTAATATGACATCCTGTATAATATTCAAGTTATCTTTTAAACAAACTTATAAAGATATCCTAATTAAAAATTCCTCATAAAGTAAGAAATCTTTAAAGGAGAAAAAAAATAGATTAATATAATAATGCACATTTGGACAAAAACATTTCATTCCATTATAAGGTAAGACTTTTAGAGAGTATTGACAGGCAAGTATGAAGATATCTTATTTAACTGTATTGAAGTTGGCTACACAAACTTGCATACTGACTGGTTTATTAGAATTAAATACATATAATGTAAAGACATATTCTTGCATTTTGACACCTAATCAAACATTCTCAAAGTATTGGTGTTCTTCTTATAAAAAAATTGCAGAATGATCTCACACAGAAATAAGAAATTTCAAGATTTTCTCAAAATTAAATTTGATAATAAGCTGTGAATTGTCACAGTACATATTTTAAAATCTAATGGCACATCAAACTGACTTTAGTCTTCTGTTTACTGACAACAGCTAGAACTGTTTTGGTGAAAGCAGATTTTGGTTTCTAAAAATGACAGTGGAAAAATAATGGATATTATTTTTGTACTTTATCTGTCTGATTTTTAAATAACTTAATGGCTTTATCTTTTGTTTCAAATAAAGTGGAAGAACTGTACTGCTGAAACTCTGTCTGATGTTGCATCTTCAGTTGAAATGTCAGAAACAACCATACCATGCCGCATCTACCCGTAGTTCATTTTACAATTGGAAAGATTTCTCGAAAACCTTTTTAAGACTTAACCTGGCATTCCTCATTACCATTATTTCAGAATGACTCACCAGATACCAGGGAAAGTTACTGTCAAGATATATTGCCTTGATAATTTTGTTTACACCAATTGATTGTCTTACCATTTGTCATTGAAGCTAAGCGATTCGATGCAAATGTGACATAATTACACCGCTATGTCACACAAATAGACAGAGGTATTAATACCAGGAAATACAACCATTTTGTCTTGGTTCAGAAAACAAAAGATATTGCCCGTCTTAAGCCAACAGTACCAAACCAGTTATCACAAATAAGGACGAAAGAGGTAGAAAGTGTGGCTATTTCAAACAAACAGAACATGATAAAACACGGAAAGGAAAAGAGATTTGCCCAGTGTTTTAAGGCCAATTGAAATGTTAAATTGTTACGTTGTTCCATTTAATTGCCCCAATAATACACCTAGGTTTTTTCATACATAACAATTTTAATCACATGAAAAATAAGAAATGCATGGGTATGCGTTAATGAGACCACATCCTCTTTAAATAGAACATTGGTCAGACCGATTCCAAAATTCAGTTTCAACTCAAGTTGATATTCTTATTTGGTTTTGTAAATTCAACAGCTAGTGAATCCTGTATATATGAGTTTGATTTTCATTACAACTGACGAGAGAGCCATTTATTCATATGTTTATACACATTAGTATGTTAAATATCACACAGTATAAGGATGACTTCTTATAAACCATGACGACATAACAAGCTAAACAAGAACAAAGTTGGTTTTTAGCACACAAAAAATCTTGTTGCCATGGTTACCAAATACCAGTTTTATTTCTTAGAGGGAAGTGCTTTCAATGCAAACATGCAGACAGTTATAGGGCAAAGAAAATGACACAAATGCAACTTATTCATGAGTTTAATGTAATGAACATAAGATTTATATCAAGACAAAATGCTTATTTGGCGATCCACATAAATCTTGAATTTCACCATTTTTAAAATGGCTGAAAATCGTTTATTGGTCATAATATTGAAAAATGGCTTGGCAGGATTGTTTCTATCATTATGTACAACAAAAATCTGGCAATAAAATATTTGGTTAAGCTACCTCCATAAGCCTGAAAATCTCATGGCTGGTCAAATGTGTGTCCCAATGCATTCTTTAATTTGCTTTATTTGATTGAGAAGGATCTTGAAGTCGATGAATAACCAATTTGTACTTTCCAAGTTTACTGAAAAGTAAAATACTGAATATTTTTTACGATGAGTATCAATAGTTTCGTCTGGTTATGTGAACAATGTTATATTAGTGAGCGAAAACTTGTTAACAGGAATTTATATTAACAGTAACGAAATATAAATCGCAATCAGATTTTCAAGCATTACATTTATGAACTATAGTACTTTATGTCTCTTGGAAATCTCTGGTTATATACATGAATAGAATCTGAAAACATGAGCTGGAACATTTTTGTGACGTAACTGACTTATGAATGATTCAAGGCACATTTAAAGTAATATTGATATATGTGTATATAAGTATATAACTGTTGGATAATACTTGTTTCTAACGTGTTGTTTGTTCAATAATAAGTGAATGAAAACAACTTTGCAATATATATGTATGTTTTGGAAAATAGACTTTTTTAAAGCATTAAAATGATGTTACATAATATCATATAATCTTCATATCTTTATTTCAAAATATGATATTGACCGATTTAAAATTGTCTGCCGTTAGAACCATCTGGTGCATATGTCATAGAATGTCCCAGAAACAACCGATCCACATGTTCTCCCAATCTGACTGCCTATAGTTCCAAATATTGAAGGTCCTAAAACTGGTAATGGAATAAGCGTTTGTCCGAGAATGGAACCTCCTAAATTACCAACAAAAGACAAAGTAGATCCTGCATATTGTTTGATGACTTCCCGTCTGTAAATTTGAGGACTGATATATCCATATAGCTGTTGCATCTCAAGATATTTTAACTGTTGTGTAAGAACAGCACCCTCTAATGCTGCAGTCGCTAAAACAACTATACCTACCCCCATAGCATGAGAAATTCTTGAAGATGTGATTGGGGCAGTGTCCTTCATGTTCATGCTAAGAGGAGTGTTAAAAAAATCAACAGGATCTTTTCTTTCGAACGGCTTTAAAAATTCAGGATGAAAGTATCGCATCTTGACAGAAGTATCCAACTTTGCTACCTCTATGGTATCTTTGTATCTTATAACACTACTGTCAAGTAAATCTGCGAGCATTCTTTTCAACTGACCGCAATTTCTAATTTGCTCGGATTTACCACGTCCGGTTAAAGCCCATACTACAAATGTTTCACAATTGTTACTGAACAAACGATAGTCTGATTCACCCAATCTACTCTTTGCTCTACTTATAGCTATTTTTTTGGCTTCGTCACTCCTGGGATATTTTTCACTTCTAATCAAAAAAACCCCACTTTCAAAATCTAGGCAATCGATTGAAATTCTCTCTTGGATAATTTTAGCAATTCCATTTGACATTAGGGAACCTGTAACTGTTCCGGTATAATGAATTATGTCGATATCGCCAGCATTTATTCCGATGACCAGGTAATGGTGAAAAATTTTTAGAGATGTTCTGTATACAGCAATATGTGAGCAAGTATCAACACGATTCTGGAAATCGTCCTCGTCCTTCAATTTATTAATCTGAGTTTTCTACAAACGAGTTAAACATCGAAATAATTCTATATGTTATATTTCAAAATATAATAAAAATAAGCCTAATCCAACTTCGTCCAGTATAGAATATCCACATGAGACATCAAAAGTGCTAAGTCCAAGGTGACGAGGAGACATATTCGAAACAAACTGAACTAAAACAAGGTCTGGACTCCACGAACTCCTGTACAAAATGGGATCAGGTGCTCCAAAGGGTTAGACATCCCTATATCGCACGCGACACCGGTCGTGGAAACCTCAATATCAAAATCATTGTCAAATCGAGAGGTAAAATTGGGAAAAGTATCAATTCTTGTCAAATCGCGAAAGAAACTCCTGGTAACTGGGAGTAGGATCAGGTACTCCAGAATAGTTAGTATCCGCTGTCTTGCGCGGGACATACGTTGTGGAATCCTTAACTCTACCCTGGGTTGACGTCAATCCGAAAAGAGGTCAACTTATTCTTGAATTACCGGTGACAGGTTAACAACTAATATTACAACTAATATTAAAACTAGAGGCTGATGAGGCTGAGCCTGTATCGCTCACCTGACATTTGGCAAAGAAGTTTCAGAGGAGAAGATTTTTTATTGAATAAGCCAATCAGAACCCATATTTGTCTTGCAGCCTTGTTTTGTGCGATTGAGATAAAATTGGGAAACTTTATAAAGGAACATCCATAGATGCTCCATACCAAATATTAATCCATTTGGCTAAGCCGTTTCATAGGAGAAGATTTTTTAAATGTATCAGCCAATTAGAATCAGGGATCGTCCATGATGGCCATGTTTGTGGACGAATCGGGACGAAATGAGCAATCGTTTTAATGTACCTTATATTGAACCTTCCAATAAAGTTTGGTTCGATTTGGCCAAACGGTTTCAGAGAAGTTAATGAAAATGTGAAAGTTAACGACGGACGACGGGACGGCGGACGCAAAGAGATGACAAAAGCTCACATGGCATTTGGCCAGGTGAGCTAAAATAGGCAGTTGGCTAAGTAGGCCCACCGTGCACCCCCAGGACTCATCAGGTGTAAGGGAGAATTTTGACTCCGTTGAAAATTGACCCTTCAGTCGTTTTTCAACGTAGAAAATTGATTCCAAAGCCATTGAATTCTGATCAGCTCAATTTTCCACGGGTTGATAGTCAAATTTCAACGGATATATTTTTAAGTTTTAAACCATATGCATTGAATACTGACCATCGTAGTCCTAATTATGTATATATTTATACTTTTGAACAAATGACATCACGCTTCAACAGCACATTCCATTTCCAGTCTTTTGATAGGTTAGAAGCCCATGTTTTAGTAACAGCAGCCATTTTGGTCGGTAGGTAGGATCGTCGGATATAATTTTGAAAGTGGACCATCTAAGGATAATTCCTGCCAGCTTTGGTTCAAATTGGCCAAGTTGTTTCAGAGAGAAGATTTTTATATGAAGTTTTGCTAAATTTTTTATTTTTAGTAATGGCGACCATATTGGTTTGCGGTCGATTTTTTGTTCTAATTGGCCAAGCAGTTTCAGAGAAGATTTTTAAAAGTTTTTCTTGTCAAATTTTTCAGTTTTTAGTAAAGGCGACCATCTTGGTTAGCGGCCGGGGTAGTTAGATATAATTCTGAAAGGGGACCACCCAAGGATCATTCCACCAAAGTCTGGTCTGATCTGGCAAGCAGTTTCAGAGAAGATGATTTCTAATGATTTTTTTGTCAAATATTCCTTTTTTAGCAATGGCGGTCATCTTGGTTGGTGGCTGGGGTTGTTGAATTCAATTCTGAAAGGGGACTAACCAAGGACCATCCCTGTCATTCTGGGTTTAAACTGGCTCTTTGGTTTCAGAGAAGATAATTTGAACGTGAAAATCTAACGGACGGTCGGCGACAGCGACAGACGTGCCTATGGTCAGATAAGCTAAATATTAATTGCCTTGAAATGTTCCAGGCCAACTGGTAAATATTGCCCAGTGGTTTCAAAGGTTAAGAATTTACGGGAAACATTTATGGACGGTGAACGCAAATTGATTAAAATTTGACTTTAATTGGTCCAAGAGTGAACTAGATATGCAGCCACAGAGAAACAGTGACAATCTTTCCATTTTCTACTGTTAAACCAACCTGATTCAAATGGGAAAATTCAAAATATCATTGTTGTTTACATATATATACATAGTGAGGAGCATATGTTGTCTGCAAGACAAACTAGAGTCTCACGTGAGCGGGTATTGCCCACCGGACACGATAAACAGCTTTATCGGGTAAATCCAAAATCTTCAGACTTTATCGGAAAAGTCTACAGAACGGATCGATCATTATCGTGCTTCTCAAGACAATTGATGCTGATGTTTTGGTTTCAACGAAGTATATTTAAAAATACTTGAAATGTTACATTTTTAGCAGTGGCTGCCATGTTTGACTAAATCGTGATTGAAAAGAAGGGATATGGTGTATTAATTCATAAACACAATCTCTAAATGCACTTAACGAAAGCAAAGAAACAGCGCTTTTATTGCTGTTCATCATCTCCAAGTCACAGTGACGCCTTAAACATGGAGTTTAAGCTAACACCTCACTGCAAGTTCATTGGTATACATACTTCGTAAAGAGGACTACTCTAAATATGGTTTAAAATGGGTCGTTCGTTTTAGACAGTTCGTTGCTTCTTCCAGCTTAATAAAAATTATTAAAAAAAACAAATGTACAACTTTAAGCAATTCATAAATATGTATCTGTCAAATGTAAACCCTTTTTGGTTTAAAAGTAATCAAGTATAATCATTAAAAAATGTATCTTTAGTAACAGCTGCCATCTTGCTGACGGATGGCAGGTCGGCCAGACAAACCGTTGAAAAAAAAATAATCTTGCAAAGTTTAGCCCAAAATGGCGACTTGGTTTCATATGAATTTTTTGGTTTGTTTTTTTTGGAATTCTTGCTTATTAAAATATAATTAGCATTGTCAGCTAGAATTATCAAAAAGTGGAAGCTTTGTCATGTCGAAAAGCTCGTTATCGTGCTTGTTTTGCTAATTCGTAGAAATTTCAGTTGTGGTAATAATGGACAAAATATCTTGGTAGAAGGAAAGGACAGCAAGGCATTTCAAGATCTCGTCCTTTGAAAGGGAAGTTATTTTTGTGTCGCCCGCTCTGAGAGCAGGACGACATATAGGGATCACTATCTGTCGTCTTGCGTCCGCGACGTCGTCGTCGGCGTCACACTTTGTAATCTACTACCACTCGTAAACTGCTTGACATATTTTAACCAAATTTTCACAGATTGTTTATAAGGACATGTATTATTGTCCCTCATATACAATTTTTCACCAAAATCCATTTTTCTAATTTTAACTCTAGTTTTGACTTCAATGTAAAATGCATGGGAAAAAAGGGGGAAGGGCTTCCAATTCTATATTGCTACTCATCCTAAACCACTCAACAGAAATCAACCAAACTTTTACAGATTACTTATCAATAGAAGTAGTATTGCACCTGCTATTTCATTTTTACTGGATATCTTACCAAATGGGTTATATTTTTTTAAATTTTTATTTATTCATTTAAAGACATATTGCCATTATTACTGAAGAATTAAGTTGGTAACTATGTGTTTACATGTTAGCTTTGACTGTTTACAGCTAATTTTTATAGATCAATAATCGATGATAAAGGTCAGAATTCAACGGAAATGGTCAAAATTCAATGGCTTTGGAATCAATTTTCTACGTTAAAACCGACCGAAGGGTCAATTTTCAACGGGGTCAAAATTCTCCCTTACACCGGAAGTAATCGCACGATCTCATATATAAACAAGGAGTGGCACCAGGTGTCTAAAAATTTAAGTATCAGTAACATATTCGTTATCTTGCATTTTTGTTCGTTTTCCAACGCCCTTGTGACTTATTAAAAGTTTATTTAAGAAATTTCTGTGAGAATCATATTGATTTTATGAATTGTTACCGTAAACAAGCCGTGTTTGGTTCGAAACCTGCAACTCGTTTATATTATTCCCGATGGCCTTTGATCGTAGGAACTGGCCCATATTTCCACCTTTGGATATAGCTTAATATTTTAACTTTATTGTGGTCTTTTTAAGATAACTTAACGATAAGCATCTTTGTTTATTGTTGAAAGCCGGGTTGGATAATTGAAACCTGGTGGATAGTTTTCTTTAATTTTCTCTAGTTTCTCCTTGCGTATTGAGAATCTTTTGAAAAAAATTTTGCTTGTTTAACAAAAATCTTATGCATTTGATTAAATGTTTTAATCACTGATACTACGGAGACTTCAAAACGTATTGCACCGTGTTGTTGTCAGTACCGCTGGATTTTGCTTCCTATTCCGTTTAAAATTTGAGTTATTATTACTGTGTTTTGATGTGGGACATGCTATGTTTTGGTTCTAAAGTTACCGATGAGAGGTTACTCCTTGAAAGTACATATAGCATATAAAATTCATCATATTTAGTACACATTGTTAAACCTGTATTATGTAACCACTGGGTCAATGCCATCCTCCTCGTATAGCAGGGGACTCCGATGGTATTCACAAGCAAAGTTTAGTTGTTAATCATGTCTGACATGAAATTTATCACATAATGTTTTACAGAAATTTGCTGCATTTGTTTGAATTTCTTATTACTGAAACCACTGACTTGTTGACTAGTGGAGTCCGAGGGTATTCACGAGCGCAGTTGGCTGACCTGAAATTTATCAAACAATGTTTCACAGTGATTTGCTGTATTTATAACAATTCTTAAGCCTTGCAATTACTGAAAGGCCTCGAAAATTATTGCACTTAATAGTTTTCCATGCCAACGGATTTGGCTTCCCATATCGATATGTTTGGATTTGAGTGGTGCTTCTTTAGCTTTTTTTTGGACCTAATGCTTCCGAAAGTGGTTGCTCCTTGGATTGTTCTTATAGCATACCAAAAATCTCCATACTTATTCAACATTGGTAATATTGTATTCTGAAACCACTGACTCAAATGTCACTGCTGGTTGATCAGAGGTCTCCGAGAGTATTCAACAGCCCAGTTGTCAGACTTTAATGATATGAAATTCATCAAACAATGTTTTACAGTATGTTTTGCTGCATTTGTAATAATTCTAAAGCACTGAAATTACGGAAAGGCCTAAAAAATTATTGCACTAAATATTTGTCCATGCCGTCGAGTTTAGCGTCCCATTTCGATTTATTTGGATTTGAGTGCTTCTTTTGCTATTTTTTTTTATCTTGGACAAATAACAAAATCGGAAATCTCCATAATTAATCAACATTGGTAATTTTGTGTTTTGGCTTTCGAGTTGTTTTGAATTGAGAAATTCGTTTGCTATGTCTGGATCTTGTACTTATTTTGTTTTGACTCTAATGCTGTTGATAAGAGGCTACTCCTTGAAATGTACATATAACAATTAACATTTCTTCACATTAATTGGTAATCCTGTTTTTGAAATTGGTCGAAAACGATCGTGCCGAGTTAGGCCTTGAAAAAATATTATGGTTGTACAATTCTCTCGTGCCTCGTGTTTGCAGAATGCCGCAACCTAAACACTTTAACAAATCCCTTTTCAACAGCTCGTAATGATTGGTCCGTTGGTGGCCATTTCCTCCGATTTAATTGCCCACCTCTACCCAAATAGTCATAATTCAGAATACTTTGGCCAGAAAAGTCCCCGGCCTGAACCCAAGCACACCCTATTTATAGTTTATTGTGTGATAGCTTGTTGTCGGCATGAATATGCATAAAGATGCAATCATTCATTGAATATTCTAGGTAGTATTACCATAAGTTTATTTTACATAATTAACTAAAATAAACTCCATTGTTTTCTGAGATTTAATTTAATAACAACAACAAAACAGCAACATCAACAAAAATTGTACAAATATAAACATGATAAACAGAAAAATAAATTCTCATCAGGTTATAAAAATAAGTCTAAATCCTATGAACAGCACCTCATATAGCTGTGTCAGATTTTTTTGTAGTAGACAATATTGGAAAAAATGGTTTATGATAGATATGGTATAATTACCAAAATCCAAATTAAACATAATTTTACACCTACGGGTCGTTCTGGTCTGCAATAATATACAAAGATCCACACCGTAAAGCAAGCAGCTGTGGTTTATTTTGTGACAACTTTAGGGTCAAAATTTATATTTTGTTCTTTATAATGCTGTACATGTAATTGTTTGCTGAATAAAGTTATACGAAATTGTCTCACTGTCCCAAGTTAGGAGGGTTGAGCACTTACAAACTAGTTTAACCACGCCGTATTTTTAATGAACCTGTCCTAAGCCAGGATTGTGCAGAACAGTGGTTGTCGTTGTTTAAATAGACATTTATTGTTATTCGTTCAGCATTTTGTCAATATATTGGGTCGATATCGTGTTTTATCAATAGTTTCAGTTTATATTTTGGGACCTTTTGGAGCTTTCGTTATGGTATGGACTCCGGATCATTATTGAAGACCGTAATGGGACCTTAAGAAGTTTAAATTCGATTGTCATGTGTTGGATGGCTGTCTCATGGACAATCATGCCACATCTACAATTTTTATAATATAACATATTTACAGCCTAGTCAGACTTTCTGATTATCATTTTGTTTGTTTTAGACTACTTATAATTCAATTAGAAGTGTTCCATACGTTGTAAATCGTCGAAACAGTTATATTATTTTCTCTAGCCAAAATGTCCAATAGACCTATTCAGAAATTCAATTTCCGTCCTCGTAAAACGCATTGCGCAATGTCAGCGTCCTCGTAAATGACGTCTTGACCAATGAGAATAAACGGAACAATGACGTTCCCAGAATTCCGTTTTATTACTGAAATGGTCATTTGGTTCATTACATCCATGAATTAGGCGTAGAACTAGAACGTCGTGATATATGAACAGAACATCTGTGGTAGTTTTCTGGCTTTGTCGGCTTATACGTAAATAACGCTTTCAGTTCCTTGCGGAAATATGCACCAGTGACACTATACAGGAAAAAATTTATACAGTAGTTCATGAAAAATATAGTTTTTGTAACGTAGTATAGGTTTTGGAATCTGTCAAGTTCACTTCCCAAGGTAACTGTTTTTGCGTTGGTCTGAAGAAAGTGTTGAAACCAAACAACAGCGTAAGGTGTATTAAAAGCAATAAAACAGAACGATATTGTTATAAGTATAATCGTAAATTCAAATCGAATAATGCTTTCTTCTGTTCTGACGTTGCACATTCGATGGCGCCTGTTTCGTTTGATTAAGGTTCTAATAATTAATATGTTCAACGCAGTTATAATACAGAAAGGTAAAAATGTAATACACACTGCAAATACGGAATCGTATACAAACGACAAGGTTGTATGTTCAATTTTCCGGGTACACCATGGTATTTTATTGGGACCAAGATGGCGGACCTCATTCAACCATGGTCTAAACATTGACACGAAGCAGGAAATCAAAATTATAGCTACTACGATTTTCTTAGAAGAATTCACGTCACATATATCTCTTCGCTTAAGAGGATGGCAAATTCCGATATAACGTTCTAATGTAAAGCATGCCACTAGCCACGTAGAGAGAAATCTTGAGACGAATGATAGAAATATGATCAGCTGACACATGCCTTCAGCTTCAAGGAATGGTGCTATATTACTCCCAAACTCTGCACGAAGTCCAAGTTTTATCCATTCTATTAGCACAAAAAACATCAAAGCCAGCAAGTCAGCTGTTGATAATGCAGCGAGATAGACACTTGCTGATAATTTTCTCATGTTTTTTGTAACAAACACCATTAGTGAAAGGATATTACCTACTAATCCAATCAAAAATACAAATGGTGTAAAATACGTGAAGAAGAGAAGTCCTTTATTGTGACTTTTCCGAAAATGGTTGGTACCGTTTCCGAATGTAAAATCGAAATCATCATCATCACAGAGACTGGCTGATCTATTAGTTGCATTTGTTTTGAAACATGGGTCTTCCTCTGTTGTATTGAACTGTAAAATAATAAAAATAATATTACATATTTTACACCAATTAACAAATTCGAAAAATCGAATAATTCTTCCGGAATACACGGAATACATGATATTTGGCATGCATCAATCTCTAGCTAATCCAATTGAACTTGAAATCAAGAGTACTACAGAATTACCAATGTACTATTTATTTATGTATATATGCATGTCTGAAGCTTTGACTGAAATAATTAATGCATTTGCTTGTCATGATCATGCAAAATCTATTATGCCAATTAAAAAATCCATTATAAAAAAAAGAGTACTACAGAAGCTGAAAGTTATGCTCAACAACTTGACTAAAACTAAAAATTGACAGAAACAAAATTTTGTAAAAATATAAAAATAGGAGATGTGGCATGATTGTCCATGAGACAGCCACCCACCAAGTGACAGTAGAATTTTAAC
>JAULBM010314563.1:0-13906 GCA_032357055.1 Geukensia granosissima | reverse complement strand
CTTATATATGAATATGCTATAATTTAATAAAATCTATAATATGAAAAGATCATCTTGGTTTCCGAAGAGAGTGTGTGCTTGCACAAAATGTAACTGTTCATCCTAAACCTCTGAAACCTTATACAACCCCTGAACTCTTATAATCCAAATCATAATATAATTAAACATCGAGACTTCCTTGTTCGCTTCGGCTAAACCTTTTTTAATCCTTTTACTGTATTCACTGCTGGATTTTAAAAAATATATCTTTTTCATTACCTTCGCTACTTTGTCTTTGTGAGTCAGAACCACCAATATTTTGGGAAACCCGTTTCCTCCTCCTTTGCAATACGTAACAATCGTGTTTATCCAGAATTTAACGTAATCTGAAATTATATGCAAGTTTTTGTTTTTTAATCATACGGTCGTCCTAGATTAATATATAAACATCAAGGCATTGAGCATCTTTTTGGCCCATAGGTGTGTCCACAGCTACATGATAAAGTCTACTTTGCTAGTGAAATTCAGTAAGAAGAAATAAACATTGCTAAAAAAGAACATATTTTTATCTGACACTTGCACACTGTATGTACTCAACTGTAACCAAAATAAATATTTTGTTAAATATGCCAACTTTAACTGTTTATTTAAATCATTTTAGAGAATATTTTGAAAAGGAAAGTGTACAATGATGACGAAACAATTTCATATTTTGTTAGAACCATGTAAAAGATACAGATAGGCATAAAACAAATTACATTAAAATATTTTTCATTGACTCGAAGTTTTCTGATTGGGAATATGGTTAGTTATAATAAGAAATCTACTTTTATCAGCTAATATTGTTAAAATAAATTATTATTTTTAATTTAACGTTATACATCATGTAATTTACTTTAAATAGTTAATATAATTTTTCCTAATACAATTCATAAACTTATTATACATCGTATTTCAGAGAGATAAAAAAATACCTTGGTTTTCGTGGGTCGAAATCAGACCTTAAAGTTCCTGCGTTCTATAATATTAGTCGATATATTTGATTATAATTACTTAGTTCAACAGTTTTTTTTAATAATTTAAATGAAGTCATCAGTGTGAACACCTTTTACTTATTTTATCAAAAGGACAACAACACAATACATAAAAATACCTCTAGGAGTTTTAGCCCCAGTTTTTCCTGGAAGGAACTGCTCGAATGGACATGGATCATCAAGGTTTCTACTTCCGTCTAACACAACAATGTAAAGTGCTCTGTATGTCAGAAATGTTTGATGGGTACTGTAGAACACGTCTTGTCCACCGAAATCCCATATAATCACAGGAACAATATTCTTCTGATGAATTTTCTTTTTTCCTACTGCAAAGGACTGCTTGAGAAAAAACTCTTTTGTAACTGAAACTTTGATTTCATCGACATCTTTATTTACCCCAAAAAAAGCTTTGATTTTCTCGATTAAACCCGGGTTTTTTATTGAATCTGTTGAGACAAACGATCCTGTACCATGTTTCTGAGCATTCGCATCGTTATCATACTGGTCCAGTTTTGTCTCTTTCTGCTTTCTTGTATAAAGTACCTCTTCAATGCCCGCTGCTGATCTATCTGGTAAAGACTGCAAGGGTTTTTGATGGACATTTATCTCGGTATCAGTTTTTGTTGGATGTTTAGATGAAGAAGATTGTGAACCTGAATGACTACGGTTTAATCCTTCTGATTGTCGAAATTCATTTTTTTGTAAAGATCGGCTAACCACAATGTCATCTAATTTGTAGTCTAAAAATTGGATGAAAAGCTTAGAATTAACGCATACTTATTAAAAAAAATGTTTATCTTTTAATCAGAAGATATGTTACTTTTCTTGTTCATAAGATTAAGAAACACATCTGAATATATTTGAGATATTTGGCGTTTGAGCAAGGAACATGTTTTTGGAGATATTTACAAATTCTTGTGCATGGTTTGATTGCCACAGCAAAACAGATATTAGTCAGCGAATTTTCGTGTCTGATGTATTAGAAACAAATAATAAGTCTTATGCGCTCTGATATAAACGAACATACCATGCATGATCATTTAAAAGGAATCGAAGATATCAAATGGGGAAGACGGAAATCGAAAGTATAAAAGACAGACAAGACCATGGTCAACAAATTAAAACGAAAGACAAACATAAAACACACAGCACTACATTGAAAACTAAAGCTGGAGTAACACGAACCCTACTAAAAACCAGGGTGAGTTCAGGTGCTTCAGAAGGGTAAGCAACTCCTGCTCCACAAGTGGCACCCGTCGTGTTACTCAGTAGTAAAAGCCGATGAAGTGTATTCATGACAGTTGGAGTATATCCATTGTCATCTGTGAAATGAATATTTCGTACCGGTCAAACTCATTGTGTCCTTAATTGGAAATGATAAAAGACATTTAATGCCAGTAGAATACTCAGATGAATTCCTGTAGTAAAACATAATCAAATTTTACAAAGTTTGAATCTGAAAGTGTAATCAAAACATCGACTAATCGAACAAAGAAATGTATAGATTATTTACATTTAAATGTGATTGTAAGTGATGTCAACACAGATTTTGAAGTAGCCTATAAAAAAAGATGTGTCAAATCGAATACATCATACCAAAGATTACATAATAGTAATTCATTCTTATCAAAATTGCGAGCACTAAATTATGATTCAGAGTTCGTTTGAATATATGGTTGTTATGTTTGAAAACATAAAGAAAGATATAACAAAATCAGTCTTGTTAATACCATTCATGGGTGATTTTAACATGAAAACATATACATTTGATATTACGATGTCAATGTCGTGATGATATAAATTTAATATATATAATGTGCACATTCACATTTCAAATAAAATGCAGGCTTATTCAATTATTCAAAAAAAATATACAAATTATCAATGGTCGAGGATTATGTCTTCTCAGAGGTTTTGTTAGAGTAAAATTCGGTGGCTCTTAGAAATTATCTAGGTATGTCACATGTTAAATTTTAGTTTAAAAAAACGAGAATGTAAAATGTTGATCATCAATAAGTTGTTATAAAAATAAGCTGTATGTGATAAAGAGCAGTCACATGGCTCGGAAGTTCACATGTACACCGAATGTAAAACAACGGAAAATCATTTGTTCCATGAATAATAAAACGATTTTTTAAACAAAAATAAAACAACAGGTAAAATTTCAAAAGTTTCATAGATCCAGTGTAGAATACCCATGTGAGAGATCAGAAGTACAAAGTCCAAAGTGACAAGACAAATTAAAAATAAAATAAAAGATAAAACGAAAACAAAAGAAAGAAACGCTTGAAATCCGCGAACTCCTTTGCAAAAAGGAGTGTGATCAGGTGTTCATGACGGGTAAGCATAACCTGTCCTGCGCGCATCACCCGTCGTGGTTTCCGTAATGTCAATATCGATGTCAAATCAGGATGTCACAATCAGGAGTGTCAATTTGTGTCTAATCCGGAAGAAATCCACGAACTTTCTCATAAACAGGAGTGTGACCTGGTATCATGAAGGTAAGCATCACCTGTCTTTCACACAACACTCGCCATGGAATCCTTGAACTCTAATCCGGGTTAACGTAAATCCGAGAAGAGATCAACTTATTTTGTATAGAGTTTGTATAGTGTTTCCCAACAAGGTTAAACAATGTACGCATCAATTTATACAATAAACAATATAAAAATAAAAAATGGGTTGCATTAAAATTAAAACGTCAATTCAGAATTACTTCTATGAAAAGAGACAAACAGAAAAAGATGCTTACTTTTAAAATAAAGAAATGCAAAACTAAATTACATTAGAATATGTACTGATACCATTCTGCGAATATATAATTAAATATAATATGAAATAGGAACAAGAATTAAGTAGTTTATATATATGAAAAGAGAAAAACTAGAACTATAATAATATAAAAAGGTCATCCCTGATGAGAGTTCACCTCGGTAATAACCCGAACAAAATCGAAACCTTGTTTCTACAAAAACAATAATAAGTGTAGTACGCAAGGAAGTGCGAGTCCACCTCACAGATAAGTTGCTTCTATGATCATTTTTATAAACAATTTGAGATGGGAATTCATAAGTTATTAAACTCCGGCTATGATATGATTTACTAACTGAAAATATATTTAACATCGTAAATTATCTATCAAATAATTTGTTAACAATAGATAAATTATCCATATTATATGATAAATAATTTACCATGTTAAATATATTTGATAAAAAAACGTTGTGTATTCTTGAAATACGATTGTCATAAACAAGATTTATCCTTTCTTTCTTGTTTTAACTCTTATTAAAATCATATGAACAAAACGTTTTTTTATCATTGATTTTGTTTTTCAGTTTTGGGTAAATCTTCTATATGATATAATTGTACGTTTGAGAAATAAATTAAATACAATTTCATGATATACATTGTAATGATTTATATTTATTGTTTGATGGTTTATATCAAAGATAGTTTCCAGCAATGCACTTTTGGGAGAGAGATTTACTAATAAAAGATACCATGTATCCCGAAAACGTCTATCTTAAGAATGTTTTACCTCTGTACCGGATTTTCAAAGTCTTACCTTGTTTACCGCCCAACCAATCATCGTCATCTAAGAAAAAAAATGACAGACCTTTGTAAAGGTCTATACCGTCAGTGGACCTTCTAGTTTCGGTGGGACATTTGCCGACAAGATAACGTGCTATGGTCGTTTTACCAGTATTTTGTTCACCAACAAGCATGGTCCGTGCTTCAAAGTGAGGATACGTTTCCTCCTTTAGTAAATCAGAATAAATGTTTGCCGATTCTGCACCAAGGTTTCGAACTTCTGGAGGCAGACCTGTTGTTTACGTTAAAAAAGAAAACAAATGTTTAACATCTTAATTAGATTCTGTTGTTGCATACGATTCGAAAGGATGAGAACCTATAAATATTTGCCTTTAGAAAAATTGCACAATATTGCATTAAAAATAGATAGTTTTTACCAGCTGAAAACAGACAATCATCCAATAGAAGATAATCAACATATATTCTCGATTATTATTTATTAATTATTACTTAGCAGTGAGAAGAGAACTAGAAAAGGGAAGACCTAACGCGATTGATCCAAATAAAAAACAAAGCAAAGACAAAAGATGGCAATTGGAGAAAGTAGCTTGTACACTGTTACAAATCATTTATTGCTGATTTTATACATGTAATGTAACACTACATATTAAACATTAATTAATTGAGAAAACCGGTTCTGATTGATCGCCACTGTTCACAAATACATTCACAGCAACCTTTTTATAATATTCTCCGAACAAATTAACGTCGGTAATCTCTTTCTATCAGTAAATTATACAATAAGTCCTTGATAAAACAATTCGCAAACGATAATGTCTAATCATTGTAGAACGTGACTCAGTTTATTTTTGAGTGCATGGTATGCTAAGTGGTTATCTTGTTCGTGTTCTAAAATATTTTTGAAATTTTTTATATTGAAATTGCTTTGTCACCAGGAACTTAAATTTAGTTAACGATAAACATAATGTTAAATTGAACGCAGCTTCTTGCATTCATATGAATCCACGAATGCAAATGACAAACTTGTATATCCATGAAGTTAGTATATATACAGTGTACAATGTACAATTATATTATACAATATAAATGCATTAATTTTATATCTCAATTTATCTGACTGCTCCTGCTCGTCGTCACCATTCAACTATAGTCCCGCTGGGCACATCATTACCGGTGACCTCGGTTTTGTTACAAATGATAAGCTAGTACAGCTGCTATTTAAAGGTCATAAATACTGAGTGCCAAATCCAATTCATTGGAAACAAAAATTCAAGCTCTCGATGGACTCGGTGGAGGGTTATGCTAGGCAATTGGCGAAGCGAGAAAAGGTAGAAGTCGACACCCTTTCTGAATGGGTCAAGACTGTCAGATCATTAATTCAGATTCCGATTGAAAAATTACAAGGGTCGATGAGCACTAAAGCTCCTTCAGTTTTCAAGGACCCTGCTGTCTTAAAAACTTGTCCACCATCCATGAAAAATTTGTTGTTGTTCCAGCCGATAAAGCCTCAAACAACATTGTATTTGTTTGTAAAAAACACTACCTTGGTTGCTTGATAAAAGAGCTCGGCATCAAGGACACATTTGGTAACGAGACATACACCTACTTCACTTTCCAAAGAACAGATCCTCGTTAATCACAGGTCGGTTCTGTCTTCATTTGGTATTGACACTAAAGAAGATTCTGTCGGTTCTGGCTTCTTTAATCTGGATACCAAAGCTACAAAAGTGTACATAAAGAAAGAAATAAAGCGGGTTCCTCCAGGTGCTCCACCAAGCCTCTTTCTAAACTACTTATAACTATGCTATCGACAGTCAAGGAAGGCCTTCAAAAGAACTGTGCTAAAGCGTTAACCACAAGTGGTGTTTATCAAATGTTGATATTTAAAAATTCGAAGATCTGCTTCAATAACTCAAATCCAATTCTTTAAAATTTTGTTCTAGTATTCAAACGTTTGGCTTTTCTACCCTTTATACCACGATTCCACATTCACAATTTAATGACCGTCATAAAAATTAATACATCAACGTTTTATTAAACAAAATGGAAATCCAATATATAAATATTTGGTTCTAGGTAAAAAGATGTCTTACTTTGTTAGAGAACACACCGCTTGTGCTTATAAGTACAGTGAAGGTGATATTGTCAAAATGCTGGACTTTCTCATTGACGACATTTTTGTGGAATGTGGTAGCCGACTTGGTTTTGCACTCGTCTGAAGCAGAGTTCGACCAGGGATTCCTGCGAAATGGCAAAAAGACCAGATCGTTTAATTTTACTTTTCGCTATATCGATGATGTGTTGTCATTGAATAATTCTATGTTCAGTAAACATTTCGACCAAATATATCCAAGCGAACTAGAAATTAAGGAGACCACAGACTAAAAAAAATCTGCTTCATACCTAGATTTATTACTCGAAATTGACCAAAAGGGTAAACTTGTTTCCACGATTTACGATGAAATCAATTTTCCTATTGTAAACATCCCATATTAACGTGGCAATATACCGGCTTCCCCTGCCTAAGAGGTTGATTCGATACTCTCGTTCCTGTTCCAAGTATCAGGATTTTCTGAAGAGAGCATTGCCGTTGTCGCATAAATTACTACAACAAGGATATATCCAATTAAGCTTGATGTCGTCCCTCCTAAAATGTTATGGTTGCCATCACGAATTGGTTGAACCATATGTTTTCAGTGTATCTAAACTAGTTATAGACCTGTTCAAGATAATCCAAATATAAGTTGATCTCTTCTCGGATTGATGTTTACCCGGATCTGAGATTAAGGATTCCACGACGTTGCTCGCAAGACAGGGAATGCTTACTCTTCATGAGCACCTGAGTCCACTCCTGTTTTAAGGAGTTCGTGGATTCCAAGCTTTTGTTCTTCTTGTTTTAGTTTTATCTTTTAGTTTGTTTCAATTTTGTCTTGTCTCTTTTGACCATGCATGCACTTTTGATCTCTCGCATGGGTATTCTACACTGAACTTGGATATACAACATGGCCGCGCTTACAAGAAGTCAAAATGTCTGACACTTATTATTATATTATTATATATATATTAGAGGTCACTTTACCGGATTTTATGCCGGAAATGGCCCATGATGTTCAGATTAAACATATTCATGTTGTTTGCAAAGTTACGAATTAACAAAACGAAACACAATGATATAATTTCGAATTACAATACAACACATAGCTATCTTGAAATAAATGCAAACTTGAAATGTAAAAATTTCTACTAGCTGCTCTCAACAAATAATCATGTAAATGCAATAATTTTTTTTATTTATAAAGTTAAAAAGTAGATAAAATTTCAACATGTGTCCAAACGAATGCAGTGATGCCCCTGACATAATTTACTTCCTCATCCAAGTCACCTAATCCTGAAGGTGTAACCTGTATCCCGATATATCATATTATTACCAATAATACAACAAGGTAGGATCGATATATAGAAGAAGATAATGTCATCAAATTTCACTGAAAGTTAATAACTGACAGATCTGTACTTGATTTAAACATGTTAAATATTGACAATTTTGTGTCTCTGTCTATTCTTGGTATAAACTGTATATATTTGATATATATCAATGGGTTCATATCCCTAAACTTGCGTTGGATTGGCTTTTATCTAAAAACATAACACGGGAAACTGACAGAAATATAAACGTGAAAAATGGAACAAGCAGCATGAAGCGCGATTTTTCAATATGTATTTGTTATTTCTTGAATTCCCAAGATTTAACAAAAAACTCATTTAGGTAGTTTTTATGAATTTGTTACGTGATGACTTACTATATACAACAAATATTGTTTGAATTAACTACAGCATTAGGCGTTTAAAAGGACATTATTGAAATTGTTGTCCACTTTTAACTATTCCTGCAATAGATTGTTCAACTGTGAAATACTTTTAAAGAGTGAAATAAGAACCTTATAATTTCTCTCCCGGAGTCCGTTATTTCCATTTATAGAGGCAGGTATTTCGGGAACGGATTCACTAATGAGACCCCTACTGTATATATGGAAATATAAGTATATGAATATCGTCTTTATTTCGTTCACAGAATAGCTAATGAGGAAGTTAATATACGGAAATACAACCACTATTAAGGACAAAATAAAAGGAAAATCTGCATAAATCATAATCTGTGTATCACAATATACTTTTTAAAGTTTGATGCACAGTTTGGTTTTTTCTTTGATTGATAACTCTTGATTAGTGCTCGAAGTCAAAATAATTGAATTGAATTGAATGTTGGTTGCTTTACGTCCAGTGGCAAATATTTCATGCATATTCAGGACGAGAACAAGTTCAAAATAATGGAAGGCTGGTGAAAAATACAAAGACACTTAATAAACACAAACAACAAAACCAAAAGCAATCCAAATAAACAGGGGTCCATAATAAGCTAAGGGGTACCTCTTCATCCAAACAGCTTTGGGAATTAATAGTATTCTTTTAACAGATTTGAACTGAAAATTTAAAGGAATTTATCTCGTGTATCATGCCAGGATATCTCTTTTGGCTATTGTGTTGAGAATGCCCTCGTGGACTAAGAGCGACATACACCTAGCGAAAGTAATCAATGATTCACAAAATACCAATACGAATTTCATGTACTGTTTGGACCTTTCGTTGATTGAACTAGTCAGGAGTTTTCGAGGCTTAGTGTTAGTTATTTGATACAAACTACAGAGGAATTAATAAGTTCAATCATAAGAACCTAAAACGATCCAAATAAAATGCAGTTCAAACTAAGGTAAGGGTAACCACATTTATACTTATAATCATCTGCAGACCATTTTAACTAAAAATTATTTTTAAAACACTTTCAGTCGGAATTTTGGTTGTGCGTTGGCAAGTTTAATTTGACAAAAAATTTCAAGAATTCACTGACGAATAGGGACAGTTTTTGTAGCAATCCTTTTTCATAATAAAAGCTGAGATAAATTGTGTATTTTTAACATTCATATTATATCCAATATCGTCCGGTCGTTTTAGTCGGCGGTAAAACGGCAGTGTTTCTAGTAGAGTGTTTAAGGTTTCTTTTGTCGTATATTGGAGTAATACATTCTGCACAGAAAAGATAACAATATACGTTTTCGAACGTTTATTAACGTTTGTAAATCGTAAGTATAGTACCACGGATGAAAAACGGATGTTTTTCTTGTCCGTTTTACGGATGGTTTACACACATAAAAACAGGCGTTTTACGGATGTTTTGAATACTGAATAAGTCATCGTAATTTCACAAAAAAATAAAAGGCTGTTGTTTTATATAGGTTTGTTGTGCGGAAAATTTCACCATTTTTCCATGTGTAAAATGCCTGTTTTGACACGGATGTTAAACGGATGTTTTTCATACGTTTAACGTCCGTCACGAACTTTCGTAAAATATGTGATTTTGTACGCATAATTTTCATGTGTGGTACTTAACGTCCGTTTTACATACGTTTTGAAGAATATGACGTAAAACGGCTGTTGCTATATTTCCTGTGTATTTAATTACAATTTACTGTCGTTTTGGCAGAAGAATAACTTGTTCTGGTAAAAATCCTGAGAATTGTTAACTTTCGCATAGAAAACATACACATAATAAAACACTGTAATTTCTTTAAAAAAGATTGACTTATTTGATTGTTTCAAAAGACCCAGTACACAATGCTATTTAAATTTCTAAGGCATATTGTATAAATATTTTTAAAAATTTGCAATGCAAAGCAAGAAATATTTTAGTACATATCAATATTGCAAAAATCAAACAAACCGTGCGCAAAAAGGCATAGTTTTAATAAGTCACCAAACAATCATGTTTAATGCGCAATTCTATTGTTCCGTTTACTTGAAGGTTAACTTCCATAAAAATGCAGATATGCCCCTTACAAATTACTGTTTCTATTGTTAAATGACCGAAAAGGTCATACAGGTCATCATATTGTTATTGGTATTGTGTGATATAACTTACTACCACTGCGGTGGATTTTAGTCCCCGTGGACGTTCGTAGCCCGGTAGCCAGAATTTTAACCTGGCATGATTAAGTACATAAATGCCTTTAATTTTGCCGTTCAAATTTGATAACAGAAAGTATCATTAATATATATGGATCTTTCTATTGTTGCAGCGGTAACCCTTACCTTAGTTTAGACTCCTGTTTATTTAGATTGTTTTGGTTCTGATGTCAGTGTTTATTATATGTCATTGTATTTTATCCGGATTTCCAACATTTTGGGCACTGCTTCCGAGTTTTAAATTAACGAAATGGTCAAACAGTGCATCAAGTTGATTATTGATATATACATTTAATTTGTTTAAGTAATTTTTCGAATATAATACTTCTAAGTTATTATCAGTTATATATCAAAGAAGAAGTAGCTTGTTATCGACGATAACATTGGAAAAATACAGCTGCAGTTCTTGACTTAAAAATTGTATTAAGTTAGTAATTAACTGTTCTGAATTTGGTTAAGACCTTTTCAACTGGATATGCAATAGATATAACTTAATATGCCGTTGTACTGACACTTTTATTGAATATCATATTTTGTCACAGAAATAATTTGTTTGGTTAATGAAGATAAATTAACATGCTGCAATGTCAATTAGGGTAGCAAACTACCATTCCAATATTCTTGATTTGTTCTACACCGGGGGTAAAGGTCAATCTGACTTTGACAATATCCATTCGACCATATTAATTTTTTCATAACTCTCTTATTCAGTTTAAAGTTGATAACATTTCGAAATTTGTTTATGAAAAGAAAGATGAGTTTAGAGGTAACAAATGAAAAATATATTATTTAATAGTTTTATCCTTGAGTAATAAAACATGACATTTTTCTCATAGTTTTACACTTGTTAAAGATGAACCAGATTTATCCGTATTTAAATCTTATTAAAAACAAACATAATCTTATAAAAATAACTTAATTATTGTACCAGCAGTCCGCGAATTAACGAATGCATGCCATCAAACATTGCTGTTAGATTACTTTTGAATATTTTCTTGTATTTTCCCCGAAATTGTTTAAGCTGAACCCTAAATCTAAAATGATATGATTTTAAAACAAATAAATCATCTTTTGACAAAACTATCAGCAGAAAACTGATTTTGGTTGTAAGTGTCCATCGGGTTGAACATTTGGTATGAATAGCAAAAAATAAAAACAGATAGTTGAGAAAACAAACTTCAAAGGCAATTTTCTCTTTAACGCATCTTGTTCGGCAAAATAAATGCCAAAACTTTAGAATATATACATTTCACTTACTTTTTAGCAAATTTTAGTTACATTAATTAAAAAGACTGACGATACCAAAGGGGCATACACAAATCGTTAATTCAGAAGGCAGATAAGACCATACCAACAAAACGAAAGACAACATAATACGCACAACGATGCACGAAAACTAAAGCTTGAGTAACACTTATCTTATAAAAGCAAGGCTTTTTAAGGTGGTCCGGAAAGGGTTAGAAACTCATGCTTCATTTATGTCACCTGTACTGTTCTTAGTAATCAAGCTTTTGTTTAGCCACAGTGGATGATAGTCACAAACAGTATAAGAACTTATTTGTAGTCATGACAGTGGGAAGATATTCATTGTATTTGTGAATTGAATATATTGGTCAACCTCACCCTGATGGCGACCGAAATATTTTCGCAGAGATGACATTTATCTTTCCATTTTTGTTTCAGTAGCTCTCAATCAATAAAATCTTGAAAGGAAGCACAGGCCCTGTAGTAGTATTAGTGAATCAATTGAGAAATAAATACTAGGTATGCAGATTCGGCTAGAATGTTATTACACAGGAATGGAAACTTTAAAACGAGAAAATCAAATTCATTCCTCTTTTATAGTCTTGTTTTTCGAATCCACCATTATTGCCAATGTCAATGTGTAAGTCTAGATATAATGTAGTTTTTTTGTTTCTTTGATTCCAAGTTCAAAAATTTCAAAAAAGATAGGTCAAATAATCATCAAGTTTAGAAATATTCAGTATAAGAACATCATTTACATCGCAGAATGTGATACGAAAAGTTTTGTTTTCTATCCACTGCAGAAAGTTCATCTACATACAAAAGATAGGTATGTCGACGAGTTTGATCCATTAATTGTTGGTGGGTTAGCGTCCAGCGCCCAATATTGCAAATATATTCAGGACGAAAACAAGTTGAACAATTGTCAAAATTATAGAAAGTGGGTCAGGACACAACAGAGCAACGGTTTTTGACTTCCACTGGAAAATACGAGGAATGCCAAGGGACGAAAAGTTTAGCCTTTTCCAGCGGCATTAGCGTACCGCTTTTTGTAATTTCCAAAAGGCATCTTTTATGTGCAGGGAGCGTGGTCTTCTCTGGACACATTTCCCACTATGGTCCACAGTGAAAGAGGGATTATTTCTATTGCAACGAATAAATTAACAATCAAATGAACCAAAGATCCATTCAATAAGATTTCCAAAGGTTGCCTGGGAGAAAGGTACAGAAAGAAAAATCATAGCTGGCGATAGCGGTAATTTCCTGAGCAATTTAATCATCTAAAACTTCGGTAGAACATATTCCGGTCAAGAATTTTGCTGAAAAGTTACCAGTTGAACGTAAGTGAAAAACAGCCAATCACTCAAATATCAGTTATGCTTCAGGATGTAACTAGTTAACAAAAGAAAGATAATGGCTAATATTAAGGATATCATACATCTCCGTAAGAATCGGAGGTTTACAGTCGCAACATGGCTTTCAACAAGGAAGGAATCCATTCTAAGTTTACTAAACTAATGAGACTGTATACTAACCTTAATGGAATCGTGCAATTCTTTGCATTATGTTATACATATAAATACATGTATAAAAACGTGTTATTAAGACAAAGATTACCAGACTTAGAATCCTGACTGAGGACACCATATGATACAAGTCCCAGTTTTAGAAATGTTTTACATTCAAAAGCGGATGCCAACATATCATGGTCATTTATAATAATTATGTAAACATTCGAAAATAACAAAACTTTATTAAGTATTATTTCTACCAAAAGGAGTTAAGAATACAATAAATAACATGTTTAAAAATGCCCAGAATTTGCAATCAAACGCTGAAGTTGTGATTCTCCTGATGATTTTGTTACATGTTTGCCTTGATTGATTTTGTTTTTAAAGGGGTAGAGCCACGAAGGGGCAAAATTGGCCCTGTCTTCAAAATGATGACAAATATGATAAAATTATCACATAAGATGTAAATGAGTTAAAAAAAATGATAAAACATATTTTGAATACCATTAGTCAGATTTTGGGGCAAAAAAGGGGAAATTAGTGAAAAAACGAGAATTTCTGGAA
>JAULBM010314552.1:0-13907 GCA_032357055.1 Geukensia granosissima | reverse complement strand
GCTAACTTGTTTCCGTCCTGAATATGCATGAAATATTTGCCACTGGACGTTAAACAACAATCAATCAATCAATCAAAGACGCAAGTGCAACTATAACGGTTCCAACAAGGATTACAACCTGCTTACCATGATGTTTTCGAAAAAATATTGTAGGAGAACACAGTACCAACAATAATCATCCTTGTACAAATTGGAAATTCAAATTCAACTCGTAGAAACTGGAAATAATTTGTACAGTCAAAGCTGGGACAAACTACTAGTACAAACTGAGATAACCCGATTAGTACGGAAATCAATCGGGATCTCACGAAATAAATAATAATTGATATTTTAAATATTAAATATAGACTTTTTAAACAAAATTGTAAAACATGACATTAATGTTCATCGAATCATTTATTGCAACATTTTTTTATATTTGATAGAATATGTAATTCTCCATTTGTGACAAGAAAAGCGTTTATTATAAATTTTACCAGCATTGGTTAATACTATTAACTTGATTTGGATTAAAACTGAATGCAAAACCCAAAAGATTATAAGTAACTTTATAATTTTTTTTATTTCTGAGTATTCAAGTTTAATCCGATTTAACCATGGTAAAAAAAAGAAGGCAGTTGTGCAACCTTTATTTTCCCTTATAGAGGATAATTTGGTCCACATAAATTGAATCAGGTTTGAGTTAAACCTAGTGTGAACAGGCCTTAAATATGAATGAAGTTTATCCAGATAAACATATATATGTAGTATGAACACAATGTGAGTTAAGCCTTATTTACCTCACTTTTGCAATGTGAAGTGGTTCTTAAACAGATGCAACAATATACAAAGAACATTTTATTCATTACAGTTCAAATTATAGTCTGTTATAGAATTTAGGATTATTGTATACTTCTTAAAATCTCGGCTGTTCCATTTTGTAGTTGCTTTTGTGTTGGCTTTTGACTATCCTGATCTTAGTTCAACACATATACTGATCTGCAGTTTATTAAAAAAAATTGATATTTGATATCTTTTATTTGCAATAATACAGTTATATAAGTACAATGTATACAAATGTAAAGTCCTTATCATTTGCCTTTTTGCCTATAGATGGTTAAATCAAAAATACATTTGTATTTATTTTGTTCATATATGTGTTCCTTTTTTGCTCACCTGGCCTAAAAGGCCATGTGAGCTTTTCTCGTCACTTGGTCGTCCCCCCGTCGTCCAACCGTTCACAATTACAAAAAAATCTTCTCCTAAGAAACAGCTCATGCAGCCAATTTTGACCAAACTTTGGTGGGATAGTCCTTAGGTGGTCCTCTTCCAATATTGTGTCTGATGACCCAGACTTCCGAGCAAGATGGCCGCCAGGCTAAGATTAGAAAAAGGGGGGATGAATTTTTTAAAATCTTCTTCTCTGAAACTACAGACCCAATTTCAACCAAACTTTGCTGAAATGATCCTAAGGTTTTCCTATTTCAAAATTGTGTCCGATGATTCTGACATCTGAACAAGATGGCCGCCAGGCTAAAAATAGAAAAAGGGGGATGAATTTCAAAAATCTTCTCCTCTGAAACCGCTCAGCCAATATTTTTACCAGCTTTGATAGGATGGTCTTTAGGTGGTCCTCTTTAAAAATTGTGTCCGACGACCCCGACCTTAATACAAAACGGCTACCAGGCTAAAATTAGAATAAAAGTAGGGGGGGAATTTGAAAAATTTTCTCCTCTGAAAGTATTTAACCAATCTTGGCCAACTTGGCTGAAATGGTCCTTCGGTGGTCCTTTACTAAAAGTGTGTCCAATGACCCTGACCTCCAAACAAAATGGCCTCCAGGCTTAAAAAAGAAAAAAGGGTGTATGAATTTCAAAAATCTTCTCCCAAAAACCGCTGTGGAGATTTTAACCAAACTTTGCAGAAGTGTTAAGCAGGTGGTCCTTTACCAGATTTATGTTTTCGTGCCGATCGGAAATTCAAAAGGCCGCCATGACAAAACTTAGGTTAACATTGAACCCTATGGGAATTTCACGTTTTCATCATCTTCTCTGAAACCACTGTAGAGATTTTAACCTTACTTTGCAGAAATGTTTATCATTTGATCCTTTACCAGATTTGTGTTTTTTGTGCCGATTGGAAATTCGAAATGGCCGCCATGACAAAACTTAGGTTAACATTGAACCCTATGGGAATTTCACATTTACATCTTATTCTCTGAAACCATTATACAGATTTCAACCAAAGTCAGCAGGAAAGCCAAGCAGATGGTCCTTTATCAATTTTGTGTTTTTTCGTGCCATCATATTACATTGCATACGTAGTTCCTTAGAAAACAACACATGAATTTTAACATGTCATGAATGATCCCTATATATTTCTCACAATGTGTTCTGGTTGGTTCATGTTAATCAGTTAGTCTTTTGAAATCATATGAAATTTCAAACTGACAGACAGTGTAACAAAAAAATTCCAAGTTTGCTAGATGAGCGATAACAGGCTCCGTGGAGCCTCCGGTTAAGTTAACCTGTTGTGTATCTTTGTCTTATGCTGGTATTTTTCCCATCTCGATTGACCCTCATCTTAATGAAAAAAATATATAAATCTGCGTATTGTTGTTGTTTAACCAATGATATCAATACCGCCTAAAATAATTTTTAAATCAGCTAATGACAATTATAATGGCATAAAAATGCAAATATTTCCAGAACCGGAATGATATAAAAAATACTCCATATCCTGCCGTGTGTGTTGGTTAGTCCCATGAAAATCTGCGTATTGTTTGTCAAATATAACACGATAGAATATTTTATAGATCAGATAATGACAAATGATAATGGTAATTTGTTTAAGCAAATATTAATGTCTAATGAACCTTTTTACGGAATTGCATTCATTTGAAGTGTTTCAGAAGATGGACTTGGTGTAAAGGTCAGTGTGGGAAACAGTTTAAAATTTAGGAAATATTTTGATGTTGAAAGTTAGGGTATAGTTGATGTTTTCTCAGAAATAAAACTCGATATCTGAATGAATCTTGTCATGAGGTTGTATGCAGAAAGCACTCTTGATACGTAGGCAAATTGAGATGACTGTAACCACTAAGTCATGTAAGATCTGAGTTGCTAACAACCATGCACAAATAGAATCAGAAAACAAATTGTAATCACGTATAATAGTTCGTTTTTTTGTTAAAGTTTATCGCCACTTTTAACAATACTTGAATCATATCGGTGCGGTCAGTTTTACTGGAGAAGGAAGTCAGAGTACCCGGACAGAAACACCTACCTTGACAGGTAACTGACAAACCTTGTCACCTGCGTTGCGAATCAAACCCAGCCTCTTTTGTGTGGTACAAAGTTAGGCACGAACTCACGTCCCATAGAAGATAGGCTTCAGTAACATGAACAGGTCAGTTTAATCAACAACCTAGACCAGGCCTCGCAACCATATCGAGTAATCGGATGGAAATAACTGCCCCAGTTAAGGGGAAGATTGAGTGCTTACAAACATTTAAACCCCACGTTATGTACTATGCTCCAAACAGCGGTCAACTTTCGTACCCCAGCTTAAAACCACTACTCCAAGCCCCTTTGTCTTCGATCGGATACGCCTTTTATTCGGTGCGGAAATATAGAAAACGGAACAATTTAAATAAAGATGCATTTTTATTGTTGCATTCTTTGAACTTTTAACGTCACTAAAAATACTTGCAATGTCACAATTTTGCTAACGTTATTTGCACCAACTAGCAAAAAAAAACCGATTTTTTTCTACTGAGTGGTTTTTCAATGCAGTTTTATTCTAAAATGTTTTTCTAAAATGCAGTTACATGCAACTGAAATGCAACTGAAATTTACGTCAACTTAATCCGATAAAGTTTTCCCCGCGTTAACAAAAATTTTATAGGGTTTCTGGCAGTGGGGTAAATCGTTACTAGCCAATGTACCTGTCACAAATCACGAACCTCTGCAGTGACTGTTGATGTTTTGATGTTTTACACCCCCCCTTTCCCGTTATACAATTTAGCTATAATTACACGATTATTGCTTCATTTAAATAGTTTCACATTCTATTTTTATGGGGTTTTCTTGCATAACAGTGTAGATTTTTGTCCATGGAAGATAACATGAAAATAGTGAAATGTCAAATTTTGATTGGATGGCTGTGTTATAAGCAATCACAGAACAATTCATTTTTCTGATTTTGAATTTAAACATTCAAATAAAGACTACAGAAACGACCAAAATAACAATAGAAAGATTCGAGTGGTTAAGATTCTAAGCAGTTTCTCTCTCTGTAAAAACCCACGCTGTTTTGTCATTTCCACGTAAAGAAAATGTTTGCGTGAAGCGGGTGTGCTTTTGTTTCAAAACAATGTTGTCTTTGTCAGTGAAACAGATGGATCAGATGAAGAGTTCCGCTTTGAATGGTGTGGATCAGGTTTAATTTGAAGACATCTCAAAACGCGCGACCTCATTTCTCTTCTCAGCTTTGAACTCATCACAATGTAAATTATGAAATTTGAAGCACATGCAATTACCGTTGCCAACTTAATGGATTCCAGCAATAACTTTAAATATTTTAAATCTGTTTTTCTGTAGTCCATCACGGTATTGATCAGATAATTAAATTGTTCTGAATATGGCGATGAAGCCAAAATCACCAGCGATAAATGTGTCAAAAGATAATTGTAAAGTTGAAGCGAACACTCGGCATAGTCTGTAAAAATTATTGTATTTCTTTCTTGACATCTTGCCCAAACTTTACTAACCTGATCCTCGTTTATAGTTTTAATAGTCAATTGATTTGTAAGGTTTGATGTAATATCAAAAACAAAGCTTTCGTATTTGTTGTCCACTGAATATTTGGCTTTAGCAACGAAGAATTGATCGATATTAGTTTTCATAAAACGGAATATTGATAATCCCATAACTTGAAGTGAATCATTAGTACAAGAGGAATTTTCCTTTATAAATTCACTTCGATCCTGCGGATCTATCATAGAACAGTAAGCTGACACAACTATCGTTTGTACTATTTCTATGTTTACATCCTTAACAAATGAGGGACTAAAAAATGTTTTGTTTACTACTTTGTTATACCTTTCGAGCAGGCCAATGGTTTCAGACGTATGCTTTGTGAATAGATTCATCTCTTGATTAGTTGATGTAAACGAGACTATATTTTCCATTAGTTGAACGATTCGTTCTTTAACTAATGACCGGTCGTCTGACATCCCTCCTTGACAATTGTTTTGTATTTCGTTAAATATCCGCCTTGTCACACCTGAAAGGCATTCATTTGCGTCACGAGCAATATCTTTACGAATCCTCTCTCTTACAAATTGTGTTTTGTCCGTCTTTTCCCAGTACGTATTAGATATTGTTCCATTGATATAGAGTCTTGGTCCTTCTGATACAACGAAAACAACCAAAACACACAGAATAAGAATACAAGATTGACGCTCATAGTTCGTAAAAGAGGACGTTCCTCTTATGGTCCTTCTTTTGCAAAGCTTGTACGTAATATACACTGTTGAAACTATCATGGAAAAGACTGCGATTCCTAAAATAACTGTAAACAGGAGAGGATAGGTTGTCAACACATAAGTGTCTAGGTTTGGAAAGGCTTCATTTAATTGACATAAACTACTGTTGTTGTATTCATTAAAAGCCACAAGAATTACCCTGGGAATGTGTATGCAGACGGAAAACGCAAAACAAAACACACACAAGATAAATGATCGTTCGGTTGACATTTTCGATCGACTCCAAACTGGAAACGCTATTGCAACCATTTTTTGAAGACCAAGACAGGAGGTCAAAAGCACAGAGGTCAAATGAAAATTATCTGCAAGTTGTGTTGACAAATAATGAATGATACAGTATGGATACTGTAGCTCACAAAGAGAGTTGGAAATTCCTTTGTAGTTTGATGCAATAAATGGTTCCAAGCCATACAAAGTTAAAGCCGTTAAACTGTCGGCTAATGCCAGTCCCTGCATCAAAACAGTGGACGGGGACACTATCTTCTTTGATGTCAGCGCCAGAAAGACAATTATATTCATTACACTGGCCAGGTATGAAATTAGAGGTCCCACGATGATGTTTAGTCCATATGGACTTCTCTCGTACAAAAAGAAGAACATCTTGAACAGCTTAACAAATTGTCATATATTATGACTAGACTACGCCAACCATCTGCTTGTTGTTCTACAATAAAAACACGGAAATATAAAAGAAAAGCTATAAAATATATGTGCAAGTAAAATTTAAGTGTATAACCATAAAATTTATAACTTTTAAATGAAGTTAAGAAGTGGAATTGACATGCGATTTTATGTGAATGTCACATTTACAATGTTAGAGAATGACGAACTCCAGGTTTGCATCCATTATTCAACTCGAAACTCTTTTTTAAAATTGTCCTTATAAGAAATTTCATTAATGCCTTTAAAATTATTTAATTACCAAACATCACTCAAGATATCTTTCTTTTTATACTTCAGTTAAACACAAAAACCTTTTACCGGAATCGTATCTGTGAAAGGAAGATAACTTTAAATAGTACATGTTGACTTAATAAAAAAATAAAATCATAGGGTAATTGGTGTTTAATGCACCCAATGTTTTCTCTACCCCAGATTTTACAAAACACATGTTTATTATGTGAACATAGAAACATTTTAATCAACCATAAAATACTATATATCGAGGTTTTTTCAATCGTTTTGATCTATTCAATGTCTTTGAAACATAATGATTATAAAACGATGTTTTGGGGCCATAGATAGTTTATCAAACATTTATTTTAACACTTATTCAGAAATTTAATCAAATGTCAGGTTTCTTGGTGAACTAAGTAAATAGTTTATAAATTTACATGATATCTACCCTTTTTATATAACGAGCATATCATCAGAATATCCAGAGTGCGAATTTTTAAAAACTTTTGATTTCGAATCAGTTTTTTGTAATCAGCAGTTTTGCGGGAAAAGGGTTAATTATCCGGTATGACGATAAATTTGCACAGTAAGAAAATAATGTCGCCTTAAAAGGTAGAAGTGACTTTAAAATATAACTATATATATTTAAAAAGTAGATTACACTTGTTTATTTTTTTTTTCGAAAGAAACACACTTAAGAGTTAAATTTTTTATATTCGAAACCCCTGAAGTAAGAAAGGTTTCGAAATATATCGCAGGTATTAGAAGTCTTGTCCGCTTGTTTTGGCTGTTTTGGATTTAGTACTTCTTCTACTATGTTTAGAAGTTTTTACCTGCGCTGCCGAGGGCGGAAGCAGGTCTAGTAGCCGCTTGACTCCATCCGTATGTCCGTCCGTCATAAACGTCGTACACTAACTCAAAAATGCTTTATAAGATTTTTTTGAAAATTTGGTATGTTGTAAGGACTGATGATGCCTGGTTCCCTTTCCTTTTTTTAATTTCGGACTTGTCCTTACAGACTTATATGACTTTGTTTCCTCGAAATGGATTTTTTTCTTATAAGTCGTACACTAACTCAAAAATGCGGTTTCTGATTTTTCTCAAATTTTGGTATATTGTTGGGAATGATGATGCCTGGTTCCCTTCCGTTTTTTTAAATTCCCGATTTGGCGTTACAGAGTTATGGGACTTTGTTTCTGCGAAATGGACTTTTTTCTGTTATGTCTTTTAGTAAATATTATGTTGGTTCTCGCCACGATATGGCTGAAATACTGCCGACGTGGCATAAAACACCAATCAATCAATCAATCTGTTATGTCTTACACTAACTAAAAAATAAACGCGGGGCCTGGGTGGCCGAGTGGTCTAGGTAACCTGTACAGATCACTGTAACCTATCACCAATATGGCGTGAGTTCGCGCCTGGATTTGTACCATACAAAAACAGGTTGCGTTCAACTCGCATCTCACGTTATAAGGTTTGTCAGTTACCTGCCCAAGGACGGTGGTTCTTTCCAGGTACTCCAGCTTCCTCCACCAGTAAATCTCACCGCCGCGATATGACTGAAATATTGTTGAAAGTGGCGTTACACCCCATTCAATCAGTCAATCAATCAATAAAAACGCATTATCTAATTTTCCTCAAATTTTGGTATCTTGTTGGGAATGATGATGCCTGGTTCCCTTTTTTTTAATTTCCGATTTGTCGTTCGCGAAATAGGGTCTTTGCGAAATAGACTTTTTATGGATATGTCGAACACTAACTCAAAAACGTGTTATTCGATTTTTCTTAAATTTGGATATTTTGTTGGGAATGATGATGCCATTGTTCCCTTTTGTTTATTTTTAATTTTGAATCTGTCGTTACAGAGTTATGGGACTTTGTATGCGCGAAATGGACTTTTTTCTGATATGTCTAATACACTATTAACACAAGATTGGTCAATACTATTTCTATTTAATAAAGTCATAAACACATAAACATATATTATGTGTGTATTATCAAGTTCTACCTTATCTTAAATACAAATAATTATAGGCAATGCATTTAGTAGAAAACCTGATAAGTAGATATAGATTTCAAAGTGTCTCTAATCGAGTCTATGAAGAAAAATGGTATTGCATTTCTTTTTAATTGTATTTTATTTTTTTACCCGATACTGTACAACACAGTGAAACACAAAATTATTTGCATGAACATGATTATTTTAAAGCCATGTTGTATGTTACTACAGATACTAGGCGTTAAAGCTATATATTATTTGAATAATTCTTTGTTCATATGTAATACTCGCTGTGATAAAGATCGGCATTGTTTTGTGTAAGGCAACTTGATACTTTAATGAAACTAGACTATTGCATTTTCACGGTTTATAATCAGTTTATACTTGATAACTTGATATAGGTAACGACAAGTACCTTTGGGCAAAGTGGTATTAACCAATTGGAATTCTAGATTTGCGAATTGTAAATGGCGTTCAGAGAATCATAGTCGGAGTTTATATACCGATTCCGTAGAAGAGTCTGCAATGCCAAAAATTTTCACATGTAGGACTGAGAACCAGTTTGTAGCCGATGACGTGATTTGGAATCTATTTATATATCTTAGCCACTGAAAGATGAATAAAAATGTCTACAAACAGAGAATTAATTGTAGAAATATCTGCAATCTAAATAATTGAGCTGTATTAAATAGGCCTTATGCAATGAACAATACAAATTACTTTTGAGTAATGTTTGTGACCAAAATAAGTACTTTTGTATAATTACAATATCTTTGGGTCCCAAAAACAAACTTTTAGAAATATTTTTTTAAAACTTACTTGGACTGTAACCAAAATATATATTTTCTCCACATTTGAAACAAATAATACGTACACAAGCATTGACATGCATTAGGCCTATTTTTTTTTCTGACGGGGCACACTTGTATAATATACTTTATATAAAAACAGTTGCAGAAATGATCAAACATTATGAAAGATGAGGGCAAGATAATTTTCCGTCCAACAAGTTGTGTGTAGAAATTGTGTATATAATGAAAAGTCTTATTTTTAGTAAACAATAAGTGGTCTTTCGATTTTCGATCGTTTCTTTGTCAAGGTCATCCTGGACATTTGACCTTGACTTCAAATTGTAGGCCTTGGCTGTATATGCCGTACACTTTCCTCCTCATAGTCTTTCATTATCTGTTACTGTTTTCGAGATATAAGACAAAACCCAATTTTAGCAATTAAAGAACCGTAAGTCTTATACGAAACATTTAACAATTTTCCACTGAATGTAACAAAAGTCAATTTTAACGTGGCAAACATTTGCCAAATTTATTTCCAGTTTCTATCTATACGGTTTTGGAAACATTTCAATAACATTGTTGAAGACCAAATTCAAGGTCATCTGTGAACTTTGACCCTTCTCAAGTTGTATGTCTTTATGTGCTGAACATTTTTCCTTTTTATAGTTATTCATGATCTGTTACGTTTTTTGAGATATTAGACGAAAACCATAGTGTATCAATTCAAGAACTGTAACTCTAATATGAGTCATCAGACAATTTAAAAAATGTAACAAAAGCAGATTTCGAAATGACGAACATTTTTCCCATTTATTGTCTGCTTCAATCTATTACAGTTTTCGAGAAAATCCAATAACATGGTTGGAGGTCAAAGGTCAAGTTTTTCTGTAAACTTTGACCTCGACCTCAAATTGCAGGTCTTTATGTGCTAAACAATTTTCCTTTAGTCATTCATTATCTGTTACGGTTTTCGAGATATTAGACAAAAACCACAAAATATACCGATTCAAGAACCGTAACTCTAATATGAGTCGTCCGACAATTTTCGACAATTGTAACAAAAGTAGATTTTAACGTGAGTTTATTGTCTGCTTCAATTTATTACGGTTTTCAAGAAAAGTCAATAACAAGGTTGAAGGTCAAAGGTCAAGGTCATCCGTGACCTTTGACCTTAGATCCAAATTGTAGGTCATGTGGTATTATGATCATTAGTGAAGGTCCCAAACCTCTACGACTTATGGTTTCCGAGAGAAAAATTTTTACGATAAGAGTCAATCTTTAAGGAGCGATAACTCAGAAAAAAGGTACCCGCATCCTTTCGCTCCAAATAACTTGCAACACTGAACGTTTTCTACATTACACTTTATCAGCTACCTCTTATGGTTTCTGAGTTTAAGACATAACAAGGTTTTTCGGTTTTTCGGTTTTGGGGAGATAACTCCGTACCCACAAATATTTCGGTTTGCCAGCAACGAGACCGGATGGGTAATTTTAGTAGGATACTTGGTTCCAAACATCAATACAATATGTCGCGAACTGTAAAATATTCCTGGGTTCGAAAAGTGGCGGAAGAATAAGAATAACCGAAAGAAATACAATATGGTCTTATAAGACCATAATTAATGAAATGTAGAATAAAGGATACTTGTGTTACAAATACCGATAAATACAACCAGAATTTATACCCATGATTTTCCAACCAAAGCTATTCCATAGCCCAGCGCCGTTACGTTTTTATTTCATGAAAAACAATTATGTACAATGTACAATAATGTCTACAAGTCCCCTCGTGCTTTCTGGATGATTATCTAAGTGTTTGTCCAAACATTTTTCAATATAACAAAGAATTGGAAGTTATTGAATTTAACTCGTTTTCAACAAAAGTTCAACCTTTGGAGAAAGTATATATTTAAGTTTGTCCAGTAGTTTGATATTGGTTAAAATTCGGATTTACTTTATCAATTATTATAAATAGCTGATTTCTCAAATTTACATTCTGTTTACAGTAAAGAAAAAAATGGTATTTATCATCAATTTCATCTTTGCATATTTTACAAAATCTGTTTTCCCTTGGAATATTTTTGTATCTACCTGTTTCAACTTCTAATGTATGGTCGCTTACACGAAATTTTATAATCATTTGTCTGTTCTTAAAATTTTACTCTTTCAATAGATATTCTTCGATTTCTATTTTTGATTTAAGTTTTCTGTAAAGAAATAATTTTGAGCTATTATTGATAGATGAGAGTCTATTTAAATTTTTTTTCTTTATAGATATTGCTTATTCGTTTTTTAAACTTAATCTTTAAATTAAATTTTATTTTATTGTTAGGTTTATCAGCAGATTCAAAATCTTTAGTATCAAACCCCATATCTTCAAAAATATTTTTAACTACCAAGTGTATAACCCTTCCCCATCAAGATTTTTATTAAGTTCATATGCTTCCTTCAACAGGGGGTTAATATTTCCCATGTTTAATCTGCAAAAATACAACATGGCTTGTGTCTTAAAAAATGATGCAATAGAAAATCTGCCCAGTTCTAACTTAGCAGAAAAATTACAAGCTGTTTTTTTTCAACCCCAACACCGACTTATAACTACTTGATTCATTAGTTTAGAATTATTATAAATAATACTTTTAACGTCTACTTGTGATGGCAACTGTTTTCCAGGTGAGCGAATATAGGCTCCTGTGCTCTTCTGGTGGCTTAGTTTTACTCAGTCATTAAATTCAAATAATTTGAAAATAAATAATATTTGAAAGGTGAAACCAGGGTCTTTACCTTTCCGACAACGTCGTTGATTTAGATTGTAATCTCGTGTTTGACGAGATTCCGCCATGTTGACGAAAGTTTTTTTGCATCATCTTAGTGTGATACAATCATCATCCATTTTTACATTTGTACCATAAAGAGCTCGCTTCGCTAGCTTATTAATGTTTAGGACATTTAGTTTATTAATGATAATAATCCGGTTATACACCTAAAAATTTTCCTTCTCTGATAACACATTTCCTTTCGCTTGGATCAGACTAGGAAAACACTGGTGTACAAAGCATTTATAACTTGTGCGCACAAGAACTGTCAAGATAGTAACTTGCGCGCACAAGTTTTTAAACCTTTTTAACTACATGTTGTATTCAACAAAAATCAACCACATTTTAACAGAATCCTCATCAACAGAGGAAGGTAGTATTGCACCTCCTATTTTATTTTTCCAGGAAATCAATATCTTATCAACATTTTAAATTTAGCTGCAGTTCTGACTTATAACATGCAGTGAAAAAGGAGGGTACCATTTCTAATCAGCTACTAATCATTGACAACTTACTAAATAGAAACTAACCAAATTTGCAGTTACTCTTTATCAATATTGAATAGATGGATTATTGCACCTCCTATTTTATATTCCCAGGAATTCAATGGCCTGAAGCATTCAATGCTGTAAATGCTTACTGCAATTTTGACTTGCATTATTCTGGAAAGAGAGGGGGTAATAATTTATATTCTGCTACTTCTTCTTAACCATTCATCATTAATTAACCTAACTTATTGCCTTCAATGTTTGCCTTTCTAGGGACTTGTTTTCCGGGGAAGACTCGATACTAACTTAAGTTATTGATAAAAGCACTTTCAGTGGGGTGGTGCAGGGGGTCCACACACGGACGTGCGAGAAATAAAATGTCATTTTACGAGGAAAGAAAAATTAGAATATGGCTTGTACATTGCATTTTGATCAAGACTCGTGAAACACGACATATAACGATCCTCTACACGTAAAATAAAAATGGATGCTAACAAAAATAACCCTGTGCCACCTTCTTCCAGGTCTCTTTACATTGCAGTAGGTAGTTTTTAATCATGGCACATGTACTTACACAAAATTATCAAATGTTCCTGAAGCAATTGTTGTTTGATGAATTTGTGGAATAGAAACTTCCCGAAGATTGTAGGAAATGTAAATGTTTGAAGTAGTCAGGAATTTTAAAATTTAATGTTTAATGTATTTTAAATTTAATCAAATATCTTAATATTTTCAGGCTATCAAAATGTGTCAGAACTATGCGCCAGATGAGGAATGGAAAGGAAAGGGATGGCGGTATCATATAAATAGTTATACCCTCCGAGGAAGATTCTGGGTAAGTTTCAAAGTCACTTATCGCTGATTTTTTATTGGGTAAGTGTAAATAGTAACCTAAAATAATAGCGACAAGTGCCTGTGAAACCTATTATTATGCAGCACTATCTAACAAAGTTATAGGAAAAATTTTCGTTCTCCTACTTAATACCAAAATGTTATTGCAAGTTATCCCCTCAGTAATGTTTTGATTAACCCTAGCTTTTTTGCTACTTATGTTTTATTGGTTTTTTGCGGACCATATTATCTGCAAAACTAAATAGCACATGTATCATATGGTCCGCAAAAACGGCACGAAGATCATAAAGAGCTATGGTTCCGCAGCTGGATTAACCCCATTCAGGAATCTCACCATGAACTTGCTTTTATTATCTAGGAGCATTCATAGAGGGGTATCTTCTTCTCAAAGGTTGTGCCGGGGAAAGAATAGGCACTAGTCCTCTAAAAGGGGCGTCCCTGATTGTGGGGGATATAGAAATTCACAATCCGTCAGGAGGGAGACGTTAAAGACACCCCGTGTTTGGGAAATGCCACGTCCTAAGCACGCTAAAG
>JAULBM010314541.1:0-13908 GCA_032357055.1 Geukensia granosissima | reverse complement strand
CGCCGTAGTGGTTTTAAAAACGACGTCTTAACGTGTAATCCTACGGGCACTGCTGACATTTTGCCCGTAGTCACGTGGCAAATCTAAAAAATGACGCTTTTACCGAACTTACGCGTTTCCGTTTCAACTAAAAACCCAAAACCCTGAAATGGTTTATTGTTTGTTGAACAATCATTTCTCCTAAGTTACAATTCAATACACTACGCATTTTCTGACAAGAAAATATTTGAAATCTGGACCGATCGGAATACATAATTGGCCCTGGCGGTATTGATGATTTTCAGATCGACACCAAAGTCATAGGTAAAGGAACTCCTGCTTAATATTTCTACTAAGTAAAGTTGAAATCTATACAGCTGTTTCCGAAAAGAAGACGAAAATGTGAAATCTGCCGTGTTGAATTTCCGATCGGCAAACAATTCACAAGTTTAATACAGGACCATCTAACAATCATTTCTGCAATGTAGTGATCCAATCCACTTGGTAGTTTCTGAAAGGAAGATGTTTGAAACTTGGACCAATCAGAACGCATAATTAGCCCTGGTAGCCATGTTGAATTTTGGATCGGCACCAATTTCACAAATCTGGTAAAGAACGACCCTCCTAAAATTCTGCCAATTTGTTTGAATGCTGTTCAGAGGCTTCAGAGAAGACGATGAAAATGTGAAAAGTTAACAAACGCCGACGACGGACGCCACTGCTGACGACGGACGCAAATTAAAGAAAAAAAGCTCAAATTGCCCTTTGGGTCAGGTGAGATAAAAACCAGAGTGAGTTCAGGTGCTCTGTAGTTAGATGTAGTTAACTTTAAACCCCAAAGTTTCTATATTGAACTTATTGCAAAGTAATTCTGCAATGTGCGCTCAAGAAAATCTCCATTAGCATTCATGTACATGTTGCTAAAATAGGCTAATGGAGGAGCTGAAGGAGTTAAATGACTGTTCTAGGATATTTTTTTAATTTGAGGTTTACACGGGAAAGTTCCACATTGTCAAATACTGCCTTCCTAACTAAACAAATTATTACAGCATATGAAATTTTTAACTTGCCACCGTTAAGTGTTACTTAATGAATGACTTTCCTTTACCAACTATTCGCTTGTACCGGGTAACAAGAAATAGCAATCCTAGAACACTTTAGATATCAGTTATTGGTATACTTCATGTAATTTTTAGCATTGATATGAGCCAGTATAGTTGTTGGCATATTACAAATGTAGATAGGTTATATGCTGTATGCACTGATTGTAGCATCCCGTTTAGTTAAACGTATATTCATTACTTAATGTCAGTCATGTGCAGCGAACGACAGGACCACGATTTTAAAAAGAAACAAGATATAATTTTGACAAAACTACAATTAAAGAACAGAAGAAAGGCCAATCAACAATAATTGCTAGATTTTCATCCCCATCCACCCTTAAAAATCTTGACTAAATACAAAATTTGGGGGTGGGGTAAATTTTTAACTGTTTGTACATAGTCACAATTCCAAGAGTTTCTGTGTCAAATTCTGGTCTGGTCTAGGTTTAATAGTTTAACTGCATATCTTTGTAAAATAAGCACAAATTATATACATTAAATTATCTCATTAGGTTGTTTGTAGTGCGAATTGAAAATAAAAAATAAAATCCTTCCACCCCCACTTTTATTTCAAGAAGTGGTTGAAAATCTAGTTATTTTCTGTCATTTCAGAAGTTGTTTCACTCATTCAGTAAGACTGTTCTGTGACTTGGTTATATTCTCTATCTGTTCTTTCTGTTTTTTTCTTGTTTTGTCTTTAGTGTAGTATTTTCTTTTTGGGGTTTTGTGATTTTCTGTTCTTAATGTACATTTTGCTGATTGGCATCAAGTACACTCTGACATTGTTGATCTAAATAAGGTCAGTCTGAATCGAATTTCTCGACTATTTATGGTATTTTCGTTGAGAGTATTTCTAGTTGTTTGTCCTTATCTGTCTTTTGTTCTTGGATGTGAGCTTTGAGTAAGTTTTTCGGGTCCGTCTAACAAGATTCGCGCTCTGTTGTTATAGCTTCAGCTTCACTTTTTCTATTCGGGTAATTATTCCAATGGCTTCAACCCCTACATGAACACTTGGAACTGTTTTCAATTGGTAAATTTTGTTTAGGGATAGGGTCCCATTTGCCTTTAAATGATCGTAGAACGTTTTAAAAACCTTCACATGGATATCTTCTTGAAGTGTTAGCAAGTATATATAATTGGTAGCTTGGTAAGCGAGTACGCCTGAAGTTTGTCCAATTATTACATCTAGGACATACGATCATATGATCATCACAAGGCTGTACACATTGGTATAATTAGGGATGGTGAGTGTTTATATCACTGGATTCAATTTGTGTGGACCGCCCCGGTGGTGTAATGGTAAGCGTGCTCGCCTCGAGTGTGGAAGATCGTGGGTTCGATCCACGGCCGGGTCAAACCAAAGACTTTAAAATTAGTATTTGCTGCTTCTCTGCTTAGCATGCAGCATTAAGGAGTAAGATCAAAGACTGGTCGGCCCAGAGTCAGAGTAATGTGTTTGGGTAAAGTGGCATGTCTTCCTGTGGACTGTTGCTTTCGTGAGCTAGTACGTTAAAAATCCGGCTCAGCGTGTTGGTCTAGTACAAAGCAGGGTTCATCATCATCATTTATTAATATGCTCTCGTCCTGAATATGCATGAAATACTTGCCACTGGACGTTAAGCAACATTCAATCAATCAATTAAAAGCAACCGATCTGAAAAACAACTTTTCCTTATCTATACGTTATCAATAATGAAAACACGTCCAATTGGATTAAGTGTTTAAATATCATTGGAAGTCAAAGTAAACACTTGATTGTCAGAGCAACATGACCTTTCTCAACAATGTCAGTTCTTGATATTTTTTATGTCATCATTGAAAAAAGAAAGCTATTAAGGGAAAATCAACCATTCCACTTAATTTTGGTTAAAGTATCCTCAGCAATTTCAGAGAATTTCCTTAGTGTGGCTAAAATATTAAAAGGCTTAGCCAATCAGTTTTTACCATGGCTGCCACACTGAATGACACATGGCAATACCAAACCTACTTTTTAGGATGATCATCCAAGAATCATTCTACAAAAGTTGGCTTAGCAGTTTCAAAGGAGATGACAAAAATGTAAAATTCCCATAAGCTTAACAATGAACAGCAATTCTGGCCATCTTAGAAGATAAAACTGAATAGATATTTAAAAGGCACCAGTCAGGGACCAATCTACTAAAGTTTGGTTCAAAAGGGTCCAATGTAAAACTGTCCTCCATGGCAGCCATATGGGATGACAGTAGACAAAACAGAACACAAAGTGGACCATCCATTGAGGATTCTAACTAAGTTTGGTTGGAATTAGCTCATTGACTTAAGAGGGGTTCAAGAAAATGTAAACTCTCCCATGGCTTATTATTAAACTATATACAGCCATGGCGGACATGTCAGATGAAGTTCTCAGAAAACAAACATCAGTTTAAAAGGGGCTTTGAAGGACTATTTAGGAAAATTTATTTTAAACTGCCTCAAGTTTTTCAAATTAATTAAAGAAAATGCTAAAATTCCTGTAGGGTTTATGTCAAATTATGCCAGGCCATAGCCACCATATTGGATGGCCACTTGGAAAACCAAGCACCATTTATAAAAGGGACCATCAAAGAAGCATTCCCTTAAAGTTTGGTTAAAATGTTACTTTGATTCCCATCCTCAATCAATTTCTAACAAATTTTTCATTTTGTAAGGAAAAGCTGATAATTGGCATCACCCAGACTGGAATCCATCTCATGAACCCCTATGCTACAGGTCATTTTACAAAAAATAAACACAAATAGTATTAATATTTTATATCACAATATGCTTAATATTAAAGACACAATTATGTGATAAATTTCATACACCATACATACAAAAACAATATTCTGAATAACAAGTAATGAAAATTCTCAATAACTGGGTAAGGCCAAACAAGGAACAATTTATATGTTACTTCTCTTCTAAGAGATAGGATTAATTCCTGTTGGTCATGTTACAGTTTCAAAATCAGCCTGTTTAAAAGCCATCTTTTGAATTATAAATCTAAAAATATCATACCTTGGAGATATGAATTTTCAACAAATGGAAGAAATGACTGATTAGGGCTTATCTCCACTTTGAATAATATCTCGTTCAAATTGTGGCAGTCAATTTCATTGGTGGAAAAAGTCATAATACCAATTAACCTATGACCTAATGCAGCAAAGCAAATGAAAAAAGCATTTATCATGATTCACTGAATAAAAATAAAATGTATTACAAAGCAAATGTTATGCATAAAAACACCTATGCACCAAACAATGACCTTTATCTATTCAAACATTCTATCAAATATAAACTCATTCCTCCAATATGTTCTTCATAACATTCACATCATTCCAATGCCTGATGAAGCTTTCAGGGCTTAAGTACAGATCTCATACACAAACAAAATTTACAAGCAAATACTTTCTCAAGTCATGTGATAAATAAAACAATGAAATGTACAAAATACATAAATGCTATCTGTTGGGCTAAAAATGGACATGGGGATAAGAAGGGAAATTTTCCTTTGTTTGCATGCAAAAATATAAAAGTGGGGAAATTATGGAAATTCTTTCCCAACTGTCCATTTCCATGTCAGTGTGACAGCCCATAATTCTGATGAGATCACAAGCTGTCAAATCTCTAAATAGGATATGATCTAATCCTATGGAAACCACTCAAAAAGATGCATTCTTTATTAGTTTCAACTCATTTTTATATTTTGCAGCAAGTAAAAAAAGGGAGCAATCTTGCAAAATAATATTGGAAGTGAGATTACCTCTCTTTGTACAATGTTGCAAGGCCAAATTAAAATCTGTCGACAATCAACAAATGGAAGAAAAATTGAAGTAAATCATTCTTTATTGAATTTTTTTTAATTTTCTTCGTGTTTTAAATGTACCTTCAAGTTAGTATTTGTCTATAAAGCACACTACTACACTAAATTGAGGGTGAAGATAGAACTCACATTATAATATGTACAAACTCCATATCATCAATGCCTCTTAAACTGCCTTGGTGGGGTAATGGCTAGTGTGCTAACTCAAGTGCTGAAAGTTGTGGGTTAGATTCACAGCCGGGTCAAACCAAAGACATTATAATTTGCTGCTATGCTGCATAAAGGAGATAGAGAAAAGTCTGGTCGGTGCAGCAAAAGAATTATGTCTCGTGGACTGTTGCTTTTATTGGCTAGCACATTAAAAATCCAGCTAAGAATGTCAATCTTGTGTAAAGCAAAGTTCATTCTTCATCACACATTAATATGCTCTTGTCCAGAATATGCATAAAATATTTGCTGATGGACATTAAGCAACATTCAATCAACCAACCATAGGCTCTTTAAAGCGACTGAAACTAGCCGCTGTAGTCATGGTAGTTTAGTTTTTTCATACAAGTCATACTAATAAAGGAATTGTTGAATACATATAACATACCACTTGATAACATACCACTTGATATTAAGGTGATTAAAAGGGTAAGTAAAGGCATTAAAACATCTTTCTCCTTAACCTTCCTGTTTTTAATCTGTTATTTCCTAGAGAATTTTTTTACTTAAATAGTTCATTGTTTATCATAGAAAAAATGTGTCCATGAGACAGTCCCTGTCTTATGGACAAACAGGAATTAGACATGTGACTGATCTGAAAAGTGAAGACAAGGTACAATGGCCCTGATAATGCTTCAGACCACACAGCAAATAAATCTTAACACACACAAGCGGAGAAATAGTTGATGAATATTGACTGTTGTAAGTATGTATGGGGGTTAAACTTAATGCCCATGTGGCCTAAAGGTGGGGCATAAACACCATGTGCTTGCATTACTGCCATCACCATTGCTTACTTCTAAAAGATGAGTCCAAGTCTCTGCTAGACTTTAACATATTCTTTCAAGATTTGGAGAAATAAAAATTTCCAAACAGAAAAAAGTTTCATGCAGTACCTGTTGGGTGGGGTGGCGGTTGGTTGTGCATGGGATAGGCACAAAACATTATTTTTTAAATACACCATCAATGATTTCATGGGTGGTAAATGTAAAGAACACAACTCGTACAAATAATTGCACACATTATGCAAAAAAAAATTAAACATATTTCGACTTTCATCACGTACAGTACACACAAAGAGTTTTGTATGGATAACACCAAGGCAGGGGAAATGCCTTGGACTTTCTCCAAAATTCACCACCAATCTCCAAGGTCAGACTATAGTGTTTTTCATACAAAACTATATATATATATAGTAAAAAAACTCCAATGCTGGGGAAATTTCTCTAAATTTCACTAGCAATCTCCAAGGTCAGAGCTGAGTGTTTTTCATACAAAACTCTCTGTGTACTGTTGGACCCCGAATGTAATGTGACCTTTACGCTGAAATTGATAATACTGTAATGCCTTTTTTTACAAACAAATAAAAATTATGCACATGTACATGTTTATACTTGATTACAAAATGATAATGAAATGTTTCTATGGCTTAAAATTGTGTTTATATACCCTAAAGTTATAAACTTAAGTTTTTTGTTTGTTGAGGGCAATGTTTATAACCAAAAATAAAAAATGTGTACATTGTATTACAAAAGATCAGCTAAAACAGCAGACCTGATTTCCACTTGTTTATCTAACAGAACATTTCCATAATAAAGGCTTAATGCCAAAAATCAACTACATATTCCAGTCATGTTTTTGCAATTCACGGACTTCTGGCAATTGCAAATACAGATCTGATTCTGAAACAAACTAAAAAGACTTATTCTAATATTGCAAGCAATAAAAATAAATCAATGATCTACTATCACTTATTTCCTTTCTTTGGGTGACAATAAACACATTTTTTTTTTGCCTTTTGCCAAGCAAAACTTTGTTGACACTGATTTTAATCAAGACCTGTTACATGAATAACTTTACATAAAAATTGTTAATGTTTGCAGCTGTTATCAACCAACCATTATATTATTCAGACAAAACAAATTTGAAAGCAAAATTTATCTCTCACGCATGTCAACAATCACACTACCTTTTTAAAACATACATTTAAATGGTTTCGTAAAAGACAATAAAAGCTGACATAACGCAGCCAGAGTTCAATATCAAGAAAGTTGTTCCTATATCACAGAATTGAGCCATTCCATTTCAATTTTCAAAAAGCTGAAATTTATATATATTTCTTGGAAAAGAATATTTTTAGCTGGAATTGCTATTTTTCAAACACCTGATGGAAGATTATTATACACCACATCAACTTGCACTATCAGTGCCTTCCTTATCTTTGGAAATCAGTGTTGTATGTATTTTCATGACAAATAATGCAAAATTTATCATAAAAATGTTTTTTCACATCTGACATCAGTTTGATAAAACATCTCAAATTGAGGCTTTCTATAAATCCTGGAGTTTTCCTCACATACTGAAAATGCTGTCATTCCATTGGTCAGTTTTAGAGTGGAGGAAAAAGTTGACAAATAATCAAACAGATTTTTATTGAAACTCAAGCCTGAACACAAAAATGTGGTTTTTGTTACCATTTTTTATCATTGAAGTTTTTAAAACTACTAAAAAATCATAGTTATATCCTTAATATAAATATCTGAAATTTTCATTTCACAGTAAAGTGATTGGGCTTGTTAAACAAAACATTATATAAAAGAAGCTGACAGGCAGACAAAGCAAAATTTAAGTGTCAAAATCCTGATGATTGGTCGGGCAAATTAATGGTTATGGTCTTTATATACTACAAAAATATGATTTTAGTACGTTAAAACAATGAAAAAATTTTAAGTATTTGTTAATTTTCAGGTAGGAACAGTATTATTTAATTAAAAATGTTTTATTCTTGGGGCAATTTTAAGGTTTTCACACGGAATGGTATTCCATCCTTGTTGCAGTTCTTGTAAAAACCTCCTTTTGTTGTTGTTGGACTGCAGTCTCTCTGACATTTACCTCATATCTTTTCATTTTCATGAAGATCATAAACATTTACCTTCAACAAAATAAATGACACCACAGTACAAGATCAATTAGGGACATAACATCATGTTAAAAAGCCCACTCTACATAACATTCTGACATAATGATTTAAATCTGATGGTGATAGCAATCAGCTAATTGAATGAACACTAAATATTCATGAAGAAAATTGAAGTGGAATAGCCCATAATGTTGTTTCATGTAATGTCAGAAACCTAAAGCAATAATTTATCTAAACTAGCTAGTCTTCTGTTTCAAAATAAACAGAATATCTACATGTATTCTAAAGTATTGAAGAGATACAGAAAATGTTCATTTGAAATTAATTTTCTTGGTTCTAGATTATTAAATGGGACTTTTGTTCTCCAGGTACTTGTTAGGACTCCGCCACTTAATTCCTTCCTTTATCTGTGTACTAAAAACAATTACAGTAGCCCATTACTTAGAAATATGGCCAAAGATCAAGGTATTGACAACAGCTCCATATGATGAAAAGATTTATAAGTAGGAGACTTCTTAATTGTCATGGAATCAACCAATCAAAATGCAAAGACATGTTTGTTGAAATTTTTAAGAAAATTTCAGACTAAAGAATTTTTTATCTCTGTAGTGCTGAAAAAGAGTGAATAGACAGATTCAGAAATTCAACTTCTGTCCCCATAAATCACACTGCACAATATCAGTGTCCTCGTAACTGTTTTTTGGCCAATGAAATTCATCCAGAACAATGGCATACCCTGAATTTTGTTGCATTTCTGAAACTGTCCATTAATTTTTAATTTAGTAGAAAACTTTTATCAAGCAAATGAGAGTTTATGACATTACATGACTTATAACATACTACAAAACAAACAAAGATCAGAGGATTACACAACATTTACAGTAACGCTGACGTCCATTTCCTACGGAAGGCGGTGGCGTCACTGGGGCAAAGTATGCGTGGACTTTGATGTTAGGTAATCTTGTCTGAAATAAAAAGGACTTATTATTAAAACCTATAGCATCTTATTCATACAGAAATACAATGAGATTTCAACATGCATCTAAATTGGTCTAATGATCAATTTTACTAAAAAAACACACAATAATTCTGACTTAACAGTGAACATAACTAACAGATAGTCTACAACTTTTTTTCAATTTTACAATTATTTTTTCAATTTTACAATTAAACTTGAGAGATTCTTCGTGGGTAACTCAAACTTGATTCTTTTTTCAAATCATTTAAGTTTTTTGCATGATTTTAAATCTGATTATTATTATTTTTTTTTTTAATTCAGACTTGGTTACAAGTGTGTTTTAGCTATTGCATTTGTATATGCACACTGCGCAATATGACTTCCATAAAATTGACTATGTATCATTAATTTCGTATGTATTATTTTTAGGAATTGATTATTGATTGGTGCTTAAGGTCCAGTGGCAAATATTGCATGCATATTCAGGACGAGAGCATATTAATGATGAGTGATGATGAATGAAGCCTGCTTTGTACTAGACCGACGTGCTAGCTCACAAAAGCAACAGTCCACAGGAAGACGTGCCACTTGACCCAGACACATTATTCTGACTCTGGGCCGACCAGTCTTTGTTCTTACTTTTTAATGCTGTGTGCTTAGCTGAGAAGCAGCAAATACCAATTTTATTGTCTTTGGTTTGACCCGGCTGGGGATCGAACCCACGACCTTTTTAGGAATTGAGTGAAGATATGAAGTAGCAGTCCATATAATAATCATACACTGTCACCCGTAGAAATGATACATAGTGTGGAAAAACCAACCATTTTTAAAATGATTTTTCAAACTACATACATGTTTCTCATATACTGACATGATAATTGTCATTCATTATTAGTATTTCTAAAAATACCATTCATTAATTTCCCTAAGAAGTCAACTAATTCAAAAATGATAAATCTTGTAAAGGCCACTTTCATGTACAATCAATGTAATTTTTATCTTATATGACAATGAAATGACAGGCAAAGACTGATTATGTAATCAAGGACAGTGTCTAAATCAAAAACAAGTTTGGTTTTGGTGGGGTTTTAATATGCATGAATCACCTTTGGGCTGATTTTTATATGGACGCAACTTAAATATCTAGAGTCAAGTCATAAATATTGGATTAACAACTCTGATGTTATTCAGTTAAATAATCACATTCCCAAAAATTTTGCATTTAAACATTTTTTACATTTTTTTTAAGGTTCTCATGCCATTTTTTCAAAAAACAGACGAGGGAGAGGGGCTTTTGTAATCTTTTTAGTGGGTAAATATAATATTCTTGATCTTAAAAGAACATGTAAATAATAGAACAACTAATGAAAGCTTTTTAGAAGACACAAGAGATTAGTGACTAACAAGCATCTGTACTACATGTGACTGAAGTACCTCCAGAAGTATTCAGAAGTATTGGTATGAGACATTGAAGTTAACTGAGAATTTTGAATGCAGAAGAAGAATGGATTCATTTATCATACAGAATGGAAAATCAATAAAATTAGTAATGCAAGGGCCTGAAAATAAATGATTGCTAGCCTGAGAACCTTAGATTTTTTTTTATACAGCATAACTTGTCAATAATCCTCAAATTTCTTATCTAAACTTAAGTAATTAAAACTTTTAATTTAACCTCAATTTTCTTCCAAGCTCCAGAATCATGACCCTCAATCTTCTGATCCCAGCTCTAGTAACTTACCCACAATCTTCTATCACAGCCCTAGTAACTTACCATCAATCTTCTGATCACAGCTCTAGTAATTTACCATCAATCTTCTGACCCCAGCTCTAGTAACTTACCATCAATCTTCTGATCCCAGCTGCAGTAACTTACCCTCAATCTTCTGATCCCAGCTCTAGTAACTTACCATCAATCATCCGAGCCCAGCTCTAGTATCTTAACCTCAATCTTCTGATCACAGCTCTAGTAACTAACCCTCAATCTTTTGATCACAGCTCTAGTAACTTACCATCAATCTTCTGATCACAGCTCTTGTTTCTTACCATCAATCTTCTGATCACAGCTCTAGTAACTTACCATCAATCTTCTGATCCCAGCACTAGTAAATTACCATCAATCTTCTGATCACAGCTCTAGTTTCTTACCATCAATCTTCTGATCCCAGCTCTAGTAACTTACCATCAATCTTCTGATCACAGCTCTAGTAACTTACCATCAATCTTCTGATCACAGCTCTAGTAACTTACCCTCAATCTTCTGATCACAGCTCTAGTTACTTACCCTCAATCTTCTGATCCATCTCTTATAACTTTTTCTTGATCTTCTGATTTAAGCTTTATTAACTTACCCTCAATCTTCTGAAGCCAGCTTTAGTGACTTACTTTTAATCTTCTGATCCCAGCTCTAGTAACTTTCTCTTTCCTTTGACCCAAGCGCAAGTAGCTTACCCTCAATCTTCCAATCACAGCTCTAGAAACTTACCCTCAATCTTCTGATCCCAGCTCTAGTAATTAACTGACAATCATAAAGTTCTATTCTTTCCAGGCCCTGACAGCCCATTAAATGTTCCAATGAAGCATCAGTTATTAGGGGACAATTGTCTAGTTCTAAGATTTTTAAATGTTCCGTAGCACAAGCACTGGCTCCTATATGTCGAATTCCTTCATCTGTTAACAACTCACAGTGTGATAAACTCTGTAAACAACAAAACAAATAAGTTGCACAAACATGACAAAGGCATAAGAATTTTTTTAATAATAATTGAACTTTGTCTTGCTTAGAAATTCAAACGACCTAGAAGAAATAATGGGCCTTTTACAGGGAAATTTCATCTACATGTATTCCTGATACATGTCAATTTCACTGTTTACTGATACAAAAAGTTTTTTCAGGAATATTTAATATAATGAAATTCAACTAGATTTTGTGAATATTTTCAATACTTTTCAAAACTTTTTTTGTTTTTTTTTTTATATATTTTGTCAAAATCCTTTATATTTCTATTGGTTATTTCAGGTTTAGTTTAGCTAATTGTTTGATTGATGTTATTAAACAAAATACTGTAAACTTAGAAATTACTGTTTTGTTTTCGTCCTGAATATGGATGAAATATTTGCCACTGGACATTAAGCAACAACCAATCAATCAATTAATAGAAATTACTGTGGTGTTTTTATTATTGCGAACAATGTGACTGAATGATAATCCCCAAAATAAGATATCATATTTTTATATCTGATTTATATCACTATATCTGGAAACAGGTTTTCTTATAATCATATTAATCTGGCATTTTTTTAATGAAGTTTCAAAATTGCAATAGTTTCTGAATTTACAGTATGCATTTTGTGTAATTTAGGGGTGAATACACACTTATTGTTGAATATAGCTTTATATATATCTGTATAACTGGAATCTTACCAATGCACTAAGCTTGGGACAAAACATTGCTAAGTAATTCAAAGTCGTATCTGTTATCTGAAAAAGGGAAAAAAGGAGAACTATTATCTGAATTAAGAGAAAACCTTACTGGTTATTTTGTGTACCAATAATCGTGCATGAATCACAAACAATTATTGCAGACAAATGCATTTATAATGAGCAAATGTATCAGAACATAAAATTTTTTACAATATTCATGTCAGAGCAACATGCAACTACAAGCATGTCATATAAATTACAGGCATTTTTAAGTTTGTGACTGAAATCCATATCCAGTAGAATTTTCATAAAATGTGTGTTTTATTTTAAAAAGAAATAAATAAGTTAGACTTCTCTGAAACAACTGAAAACAGTAATAAACAAGTTTCAAGGTTATTAGATTAAGGTTGCATTGTATATGAAAAAATACTGTTTAGGAAAGTTTGATTTTCATTTTTGAAATAAAAGGTCTTAGTCTTAGTTTGAAAGGAATTTTATTCTGCAACCAAGACAGAATGTGTCAATGGAACACAGATGCCCTTGTCAGATAAGAGAGAAGAAATCAATGTTTCAGCAAGCAATATATGACGGACCTGAAAAATTCCAGAGGGTTCTTTTTTATAATGGTTGAAATTCAAATTTGAATATTTCTGTTCGTCAGACTATAACATTTACTTCTGCAAATTAATATGGTGCATGAAAATGCATATTTGTGTTACTTGCATATTTCCAACATTTGATTAACCCTTACTTAATGTATAACAAACCAATATCTGAGGCATGTTTTCTACAAGGATAAAAATTTTGGGGTTTAAGACTATATCTTAATTTGTCACATGCAGCTGTAATCAATGTTATACCTGTATACATTCTTCCAGATCCATTTTTTCTAAATTACTGCAATTCTGTAAATATTCACAAAAATTAAGCATACATTTGAATGACGGAATACTAAGCAACTTTTTCAGTCTTTTTATGCAACTTTTTATCAATGACTACTTCTTGTTGGAAAATAATTAATTTACTTCTTTATTTTGTAGTCTGTTAGTAGAAGCCATAAAAATGAGCTAGTATGTTTTTGAGTTGGTGATTTTTGTTATCTCTTGTATTGTTTTGTTATTGTCTCCACACTGTTTATCAACTTTAGGAGTGAAATCCAAATAAAAATGGTTTTTGATGCTTTTTTTCATGCCGTTTTACCACACCACTGTTCCTTAAACGAGGGTTGAGTTTTTACGAACATGTTTAACTTGTATACTTCTATACTCTATGTGCCTGTCCTGAGCCAGGAACCTGGACTACAGTGAATTTTTTTTTTTTATGTTACTAGTTTTATTTAGTGAGCTTAATTGGCCCATTATTGTTATATTTTTGTTATCAGATTTATTTTTGAACTTTTCTTATGCTTTCTTTAAGGTTTAGATAGTTACAGGTTACATGTGGATGCCTAGTTGTTTGTAATTTGGACGTTTTAAATGAGGTCTCACAGACAATCAT
>JAULBM010314540.1:0-24118 GCA_032357055.1 Geukensia granosissima | reverse complement strand
TATTCTAATAAAGGTCGTATGAAAGTAAGATAAATTTTCTCTAAAAAATTTCTAGATAATCTAAACTTTAACTTTCGTAGAACGGAAACTTGCTTTGATGCCTTTCCTATAATAAAATGTATGTGATTCGCCCATGTAGTCAGCACTGAGTATAAGTCCAAGATATTTATATTGATCAACTGGAGACCAAGTAGGACCGTCCACTGCAAATAATAAGTTATTAGTTGCAGCTCGATTACTGAAATAAACAATTTCAGTTTTGTCGGGATTCAGTTTGAGCAACCACTTTTTAGCTCACACAGAACTATTTTTTAAATCTATATTAACTAGATTGTTCAATGATTGTACATCTAAACATCTTTCACTAAGGAATGTATCGTCAGCAAACAGTCTACATAACCCAGTCAAATCAACAGCAATTTATATAAACCATAAAGAGGAGAGGACCCAGGATCGATCCTTGGGAAACACTCACCTTTAATCGTTCTTTACTCGAGATAGCATCTTTTATAACAACCCTTTGTTCCCTGTTTAAAATGTAACTTTCTAACCACTCAAGCAAATACCCTTTAATCCCATACCGGTCTAGTTTATATATAAGTCCTCTTAACCATACCCGGTCAAACGCCTTACTGACGTGACAAAATATTAGACACATTAGTTCATGATTGTCTATAGCTGACAATATTTCATGCAAAAGTTTAATAAGTTGATATGTAGTTGAATGCCCAGGTAAAAAACCAGATTGAAACTTATACAACAACATGTTCTCAATCAAAAAATTAAAAATTTTTTGTAAACGACTTACTCAAAAATTTTACTAACAGTAGATAGTAATGATACAGGTTATCATTTGAAACAAGTGATCTATCGCCTGATTTAGATAATGGAATAACATACGCCAGCTTCCAATTCTTGGATAAGTTCTTTTCAATCAAGGATTTATTGAACAGTATACTCAACGGACCAGCTGTTTCTAACTTAACTTCTCTTAGCATCTTATTACTGATTTTGTCAGGACCTACAGCCTTGTAAGGATCGAGTAAGGAAATAACATCAATGATATCTTGTTCGGTAACAACTATATTACTGATAGTATTAAATCCTCTATCATTAAACTCGGGTAGTGTTATATCGTCGTCTAACAAATCAGATGTAGAACAAAAATAGTCATTTAACAAATAATATTTATCCGAATTAACATAGGCAGAAGATTTTTGTTGATTTGAACAACGCATGGTTTTGGTTTTCTGACCATTTTCCCTCTCCTTTGATAAGTAATTTTATCGTCTTCCAGTATTGTTTACTGTTTACATGCTTCAATGCTGACAAGGTATCATTTATACTAACATAAAAATTTTGTTTAGCAGTTTTCGTCAGATTATTGACCTTGTTCCTCTGAGTTTTATACTTACTTTTGTTATTGACATTATAAACACCTTTAGAAAACTGTTCTTAGACGATCACGTTTCCGAATCTTTCTCCTAAGCTCTGATGTCATCCATATCTTATCTCGGGGTCTAATAGTAACAGTGCTAGTGGGTAACACTCATTTGCTATATGTAAAAATGTGTTAGTAAATAAGTTACAAGAAGTATCAATATCAGGTTGATCATCAATAATAGAATACCAATCAGTCCCTCTAATCTTCTCTCTGAACATGTCATAGTTACCTTTGTTGTACAGCCAAACTTTGCGTTTGTATGCAGTATCACTGTGATATCCACAATCAAAAACAATATAAGTAGCATCGTGATCACTGATATTAACAGTATTTGTCTCTATCACTGGTACTGAGTCAGTAACTAAAATGGGATCTAATAAAGAGTAAGTGGTTGCTCCAAATCTAGTAGGGTCATAGATTATCCAGCCAAAACAGATTAATGATATCGCTACTTTCAGAAGGAAGTCTAGAGAAAAAATCTATATTATAATCACCCAAGGTAAAAATCTTACCAGAATAGTCTAATGCAGTACTTACCTGATGTTTAAAATTGTTCCAAAAAGTGGCCCTGATTCTAGTTGGGATTTATATAAGATATTTAACATGAAATTACCTACCTTTGTTTTTATTTCAAACCACATAGATTCCATCCCTTCTACGTGTAGGTCCTGTCGTGGAAAAATCCTAACTTGAACCTTAAAGTATAATATAATCTTTTATATTGATTAACTATATCTTTTATGATTTCACTAAAATTGAAATGACAATGGTATAAACAATTAACAGGTATAGGATTTGTCTTGACATAAAATAATCCTGTTGTCACCCGATGACTTTAAGCATCATTACCCATTATCGATCAAATCGTGCAGTTTAAACATGATACGGGTGACAAAACCGTTACGAAATATTACATGTGATATAGTGATGAACAACATCGACTTACTAACACGGGATAGGGAATATACAAAATGGAAAAATGTGACAAAGATAGTGAAAAAAATAAAAAAATGGGAAATGGAAACATTTTCTTGATCAAATTTAGTAGTGAATATAAGGATATGCGGGTCTAGAATAAGACTATAATTCAACAACAGTGCGTAAATACAACAGGAAGTTAAATATTTACAATGATTGCACTTCAAAGCGGTTCAAAAGCTGTATATTCGGGTAAGTTGGATCCCTAGAATAGTTATTATTCATTTTGGAAATACATTTTCCAAAATATACAAGACGGGTACCAAAGATGGATTTTGTGTGAAAAATGTATAGTTACACGAAAAGACACTAGTATTTCATTACATATTTTACCCTGGAAACGGTAATTCAGTATATTCAAAAATTTAAATACACATGTAAGATGCAAGTAAAATGTAAACAAATAAATTAAGGCGGAGCCTACGCTTTAATTATACATAAAGTAGGTCAAATATTACGAATTGTACTCAGTAGTACATAAATGCATAAGTGGGTGGAGCTTATACGCACGCATACCAATTTAAATTGGAGGTATGGGATACTAAAATTGATTTCAAAATAATGGTTTACTTTACTTTGATTGACATCAGTTTCCCTTTGATCGCCCAATAAAAACAAAAAGGGGACGATTTCAAAATGTTTGATACATGTATGTAAATAGAAGCACGTGATAGTTATAACAAACAGTGGAATGTTAAGACTAAGATCATTTTACAGATTTATAATTCAAGAAAAAATATGAAAGCCATTATAAGTATATATTTATTTACAATACATGCAAAGAACATTGTCACAGTTGTTCAATTCGCACTCAGTTTAACTTTAGAAGCATCAAGGCCAAGCTTACTGAGATTGTCAGCTTCTGTAGAAATGATCTTGAAGTCACGATGATCAGAGTTCTCATGCACTTGGTTTTACAAACACGCGACCGTCCTGGGTCCAGTAAGAGTTAATGTCACCTTTCTTTCTGAAATGGTTCAGTTTACGAACTATCTGGAATCTCTGTCGAGTAAGGTTTTCAGATATGAAGGTACCATCTGGGTGGTATTTAAGTTTGCGTTTATAGGAATAAACCATTTGCCTCTTACGATAGGAGATAAACCTGGCAATAATGGAAGCTTTTCCTTCGTTAATCTTGCCGATAGTGTGTGTTCTCCCTGTATCGTTGATAGCGATAGGCTGCTCAAGGTTATCATTGCAAATATTCAAAACCAGTGAGTCAGTATCCACTGGAAACTCAATGTTACCTTATAGTTGGCAGTTAAACAGAGTTAAAACGAAGGCTTGTCCTTCTAGAATATTGCTGTTGCTCTTCAAACTCATGCTCCAGAACAGACACTCCGTCTACAAGTGACTCAATAATTTTGTTTTGTTCATCATTTTTTGGACATATGGTTCTATACATTGTTGACATGTAGCGTCAATGCTTTTACTCAAGTTGTTAGCCACATGCGTTGACATTATGCTGGACAAAGTTGAAAAAAATTTAGGCTCCAAAAGAATACTGGTAACAGCTTTTGTTAGCTCACCTACTGTGAAATTTTCAATGAAAGTAGGTTTATTGAACACACCAGAGTCTAGGTCAATGTGTGAAAGGGCATCTGCAACATGCATGTCTTTTAAGAGTGTGTCACCGGTGTATTGCCTCTGCCTAGTTTGACGTTCAGTTTGTTTTTGGAACAGGGGTAGTTCATCAGAGTCACTGGGCTTATCCCTCTTACTACCGGTTTCGGGCTTAGCCGCCATTTTTGTTGTTTTTATTTGTTGACAACTTGTTAACCAAAACAAGAAAAACTTTCAACTGCTCAATTCTTCAAAACAACCAGTTAAATCTGTCGAATAAAGACTTCTGATTTTACAGATATGTAATTGCAACTGTTTTTATGATGTTTACACCAATATTTACACCATTTTTTAACCCTTTCCTGGAGAGCTATTCAACCGGCGTCCTTACCATGCTACGCCATTTTTCATTCAGCTTGTATTTTTTAAACTTGTTTTTGAGCAAGCGCACGGCCCACGATAATATTAAGAGAGATTACGATGCTAAAGTACACCAAACGAATAAGGTGTAATGTTAATTTTTTCGACTTTGTAAATTTGCTTCATTTTGATGTTGCACTTAACCAATGGTCTTTGGTAACAAGACATGGAATTTTTTTTATTGTTTGTGATTTTATGACAGATAAAAGACGAAATTTTAGGAATGAAGTTAAATTATATTCCAGCTGTAACACAGAAGCGGGATATTTATCTATGCAAACATGCCATTTTGAGACAATTTTTTTCAATGTCAAAAATTTAACATCGAGGGGTAATGGGAAATTTTTTGTGCCGTGGAAAACTTAAATTCTAATTGCACGATGAGTTGACTTTTTTGTTTACATTTTTGAAAGAAATTATATGTGATGGAACACGTCAGGTTTATGCGCATCTCCGTTATTTCAAACGTATTAAAATTAATAAGTTTTGCAAAAATGTAAAGCAGAGTATTGCATTCCAAGAATTTGTAAATGCACTGGTAAAATGCGTTTCAACTTGAAGATAAAATAACCATAGTAAATGATAACAGTTGGTTTTTTATAGGGATAGAATAATTTAATATTATTTAATTCTATTTTGGAGAGCTTTTTCCAATCTTTTATTTATAAATTTGACTCTGCTTTCTTATATGGTATTTTTTTTAATTAAAGTATCACATACTTTGATTAAAGCTTTTAACAATTTTATTGTTTCAAACAATTAAAATAACAGGAGGGGCTAATTGGAAAAGCCCTGAACACACAGTTATTGTTTCAGATTTTATTTAAGTTTAACGGAGACGTTTAATTAATTTGATTGTAAAGTTCTGTATATTTTATTGATTCACTAGTTTACGACTCTTTTTTTAATTGTTGGACAAGGTCTTACCTATCTTCTTACTTAACGATTTCTATCTGCTCCTTTGGTTTCTTCGAATTTCTTTTACAATAAAGCAAAAGTTTTAATTATCTCTAGCAGCCGAATAAAAACCCATGGCTACCGAAACAAAATTATATGAATACATGTAAACAGAGCTGAAGAAGTAACATTTTATCAAGATATGAATTAGAACTGATGGATGCTTGTTTATTTAATTCATTTATTGACTTTTTCAATATTTCAAATCACAACGAAAAATATTCAGATATGTCGTGGTCAGAAATTAATACTTCAGAATGTGTGCAAACATACCGATTAAAAATTATAAATACCCTTTGCTGGACTAATGTGGATTACTGCTGTAAGCTTAAACCGTTGTTCATCTAGTTTTTGATGAAACAGTTCTTATTCGTAATACAGAATTAAGGTAGATGTGGCCTAGTCTTTCCAGCGTGGCGGAGACTTTCTCAAGTTTAGATATATAATATAATATATTTTGTATTTTTTGCGTCTATTACGCCTCCTGTTATCTAATGGACGAGGGCTGTTAAAAATATATCAGCCGCAGATCCAGGATTTTACGTTCGGGGAACGGAATTTAAGTGAGGGTTCTGTGGTACATGGCAGTGCCCTGGTAGGGGGCATGGAACGAAGCTCCCGGAAGCTCCCAGATATTAAGAATTAAGAAATTGAAGGGTAATAGATTATTATTTCATAAGATGTAAATCATGATAATGAAACAGTTATTCCATAGGGGGCGCGCGTCGGATGCGTCCCCCATGTATATTCAGCATTGCCTTTCCTGAAATGCCTGATTAAGCATGTAATAATGAAGTACATGTACTTGCTTGTACATAATGTATTTGAATTTTGTATTATTGACAATTTCTATGTAAAAGGTATGATTCAATAATTCATATATGTTCATTACTGTATTATTCTTGCTTAATTTTGACCTTTGATATTGAAAAAAGAAGACTATATCCAAAACTAAAGTATTCAAACTGCATGTTGCGAACCTTGTCCAAAGTCAGGAATGGTCCATGTTTCGGTTTTTATTATTTTATTTTATTTTAATACTTAATATCCTTTCCGAACACAAGATCCTCGTGAAATGTCCGAACAAAGTAACAGTGGTTACCCATGTACCTCACCATTTGAAAAATGATTCAATTATCTGTTGGGTAACACGTCACTAGATAAGATAATCTCAAAAGAACAGCCCACAGACAGATCATATATTTATGTTGCTGTAAGTGTCTGCTTATTCAAATTCACATTTGTTCTTTTTGTTCATTTGACTTTTGGAAGAGTTTTTCGTCTTTGCCATTTTCCAATCGGATATTTCCGCTTTTCGTAACCCGGGATACCTCCGTAATTTGTATCTGTTTGTAAGAATTATCTCCCTTTCGTGACAGTGTCTTAATATAGCTGAGAAAAACCTTAAATTGCTGTTTTTCGCAAAATCCTGTATATTTACGAAGGGAATAGATTGTCTAGTGCGCGTTGATAATAAACAAAAGATCGATTTTTGCATCAAATTTGTAGCTAAAAGAAAGTGTAAAAAAACCCATAATTTCACCTTTATAGCTATTTTAACATACCGTCCCATATGGGAGACAGCTCTAACAAATCCATAATACGAAATTGCCGAATTTCGCAAAACAATTTCGGAATTTTCCTGATAAAATAATAACGTATTACGAAATAATACCTTTAAGGGGTTAAGGGGTGATCGGGATTTGTCTGTTTTTAGAGTTGTCTAGATATTTTAATGTTGATCAGCCACAAGCTGCCTATATCTTTACATATCTAGAAAAAACTTGTTTCTAAGATTTACGACAATCAGGATAACTTCAGATTTCCTATTGTAAACTTCCTATATAAATTGGGCAATATTCTTGCTTCCCCAGCCTACGGGATTTATGATTAAATACACTCTTGCCTGTTCCCAGTAGTAGGATTTTCTGAAGAGAGCATTGCTGTTGCACATAAATTACTACAACAAGGATACAAGCTTTACATCGTCCTTCCTTAAATTCTTTGGTCACCATATTGGTTGATCCATATGTATCTCAATTAGTTATGGGCCTTTTACCGGTAATACAACAATAAGTTGACCTCTTCTCGGATTGTCCTCATAGTTGAAGGGTTGCGCACAAGACAAGGGATGGTTACCTTTCCAGAGCAACTGCCCCCACTTCTACACATGGGTACTCTACAATGGACATTTTAAATGAATTTAATCAAATAAGAACCTCTTCAAAATCGGGACACGGAAAAGAATTTAAAATTTAAAAAATCCGATCTTCTGCATAATTGTATTTAAGACCTTTTGAATCATTTTATACAAAAAAATGTTTGATATGTCTTTCGTTGCATTCTGAAAAAGGAATAATTAGGAAAAATTGAAATAATAAAGATTTCAAAATTGGGTCGTGGTAATTATACGACCCGTTTTATCTCAAAATTGGTTAGAAATGGTTCAAAGAGCATGTATATTACTCTCGTTTCTCACGAAAATGCAAAGGAAAACCGCTTCAAAATTGGATAAAAAATTAACAAATTACATTTAAAGCAAGAAAACCCCTTTAAGTTCCCCTTCCTCAATGAAAAAATGAATGGGGTTGAATACTTTAAATAAATACCAATCTTAATCTGGTATAACAAATGTCAATGCCCTAAAATATAAATACAGATTGATTTATTGGAGTGAAAACCTTCCTTTCTACACGACGCCAGCGCTGTCTGCGACGACAGCCTGATACAATTTCGAGTTTATTTGCTGTTCTAAAAAAACTAAAGAAATTTCTTCATGTTTAATAGATTTTTAGGAATAAATTTTAAATGTCAAATTTTGTGGTGGTATTCCAAAACATCTACTAAATATACTACGAGAGTTCTTTTTTGCTAAGGATCATGTTTGTTCTTATGGGAATAACTGATTTTTGTAAATAAAATTATTTATATAAGCTTGCATTTAGCATGTTGGGGGATTTACATAGTTTACTTGAATGTGGTTTATACTTTCAAGAGCTCTCCAGTCGTTATGGCTTTTTTTGTTGCTGGGACCCCAAGATGTGACGATGACAATTTAAAGAAGTATAAGAACAATATCACTGATACAAATAACACTATCACTGATATATTGATTATTTTGGAGAGGTGACAAAATAAGCAATATCATTCCTTGTCCTTTACGGACACTTACAGCATATATACACATAATATATCAAATAAATAAGGACTGTTTAAATGATAAATATATTAGGTTTTAAAAACATTTCCTCTTTTTTATTAGTAAAAAATGTAACCCTATATCATCGTAAATATCTGGAAGACTCCATAGATTTGCTTTTGAGCTTATATACTGCAGCTAGCCTTCTGGAGTTTCAATGCCATATTGGTATATGATTATGATGCATTCTGATAATTAAAAATCTGATATTTTCAAAATCATTTATTTATAAGAAATTCAACGATACTTAAGGGCAGACAGAAATATGGCTAACGAAATAAAACGAAAGACAAACATAGAACACACGAAACAACACTGAAAACTAAAGCTGAAGTAATACGAACCCTACAAAAACCAGGGTGAGTTCGGGTGCTCAGGAAGTGTAAGCAACCCCTGATGCACTAGGTTCACCCGTCATGTTACTCAGTAATAAAAGACGGTTATAGTCACAATCGATGTTAGTCACAACTGGAATAGGAACTTATTTGTATTCATGACAGTGGGAAGATATCCATTGTCATTTGTGAAATGGATATTTCGTACCGTTCAACCAAATCATGATGGGGACCGAAAAACATCCGGAGTAATGATTCTAATCTTTCCCTGAAAAATCTTGGCTCAGTAGTTTTCGTGTAAGCTGCAACCCTCTATCAATAAAATCCTGATAGCAAGCACAAGCCCTGTAGTAGCGTCAACTGAGAAATATACACTCCGTATTTATATACCATTTTGTATCTGAATAGCAGAAATAAACAACAGAGGGAAATATTTCATAAACTTCCATGATTTATCAAACCGTATAAAACAAATGCATTGAAATATCACACAGGTTTCAGGGAAATAGTTGAAATTCATCAGATCACGTTTTCCAAATATTAAGGATGTTCCATTCTCAACAATTGATTTTATTGCTGTTTTGATATTCAAATAATGTTACAGAAGATTTTGTTTTAAAATAAATTTATCTTTTCTACATTACATAATATCTATTGTTAAATACATGACCGTAAATATTTAATAACCCGCGAAACGAAAACAAAGACGACTAGGAACATATCGGATTCCAAATCACTTTGTAAAGCAATGATCGAATGTAGTAAAATAAACATTGGTTTACTGTGTAATAGTCTCAATCTATAACGAATACATATGATAAGTCTAAACAAAAAGTATTTAACTGTCATCTTCGCTTTAATTTTTTAGCATATAAAAACCCATACAAAATTCTTATTACAGAAGTAATAAGCAAGGTTTATTCCTGGAATGCCAAAATCTATTGATCTTCCGACATTTTACCTGTAAAATTTTGTTGGCGTACAAGGAATAGGCACAAATTGTTATCAAAACAAATGTGCATGTTTTTGATAACAATCACAGGTACAGGTAGTACAGGTAGATGGGTTTAAGTTTCATTTTTGTGGATAGGAAGACTTTGTTTTATCACTTGGCTATATAACAAAAATATTGAATATCTTTGCGTATGTATTTTATTATAAATTTGACAATCAACAACAATATGTATTTTAAATGAAACTATGAAGCAAATATAGCAGCACAATTCATGATATAAACTGAACAAAACAAATAAGTTAGTTAAATAAAGATAATGTACATGTATGAGGACATTTATTAAAATCAGTTCAAATATAGAAGGTAGGGTGCTGCATCATCGAACTGCACTGTTGACATCTCTCTGTTCGTATGGCGCTGCTAATGGTCACCCAGTCTGTCTTCAGTGTCTCTGTATTTTCTCTCTCTGATGACTCTTTTCCCACAATTTGAATATTGCAGCATCCGATATCTTGAAAGTGCTTCTTCTCGTTGCAGCACCTCCACTAGTCTGTATGTTTGGGTGTGGAGTTTTGACGTTATTCTTTATTTTAGAGTGCCACCCTTCAAGGTTGTTGGTCGTCCTGGGTCCTTCAGTGTGGTAATGATTCCATAAGTGTCTGTTTCCCTCAAGCCAATAATCAGTAACAATGTCTGTGAAAGTGGTGTAATTGATGTCAACATCGGTGTCCTCCATGTCTTCCAAAGCATTAAACCAGACATCTTCAACACTGTTGTTGCTGCATTGTGTACAGCTGTCTCGAAGTCTAGTTGTAAATTGTCTGGTTACAGTTCAAGCTGGTTTTGATGACAATAGTCTTTTAGCAGATGAAATATTCTTTAGTAATTAATATTGCAAATTAATGTCAGCTTTGAGCTTGCTCATTACTTGGCTCATTTGAATTTCTATTCTTAAATGGTTAATCTTGCAAAATATTTAGATTAATATTCATGATTAAGTTTGTTATGTAGAACTTTATTCATGAAATTAATTAAACTTAAACTTATTTTACTTTTTTCACATTTTATATTTCATAAAAATTTAATACATGTCATACAATTATTTCATCTTTTTTCCTTTTTCTTGTAAAAATGAATATTTAAACTGATCAACTAATTAATTTTTGCATGTAAATGTCTATAAAAACTCCTGTTGTTCTTATAAAAACATCTGTTGAACTTTTAGTTGTTGGCGTTCCAGGAATAGGTTACATATAAAATGTTGGCATTCCAGGAAGACACCATAAGCATAACTGTTAACAAGTATGATAAAGAGAATGTTTAAATTTAACGAACATAAATAAAATTAAAAGTTTTCAATGCTATCCTTTATCTCATAATCTTAAAACAGACATTAAATGCTGACCTGTCAGTAAATTAAGTATTAAATGACATTGTGAATGTGCAGTTAACACTGTATTTATTAAACACAACTATTTCAAGTAATGTGAAAGATTATCAAATTGAATGACTAACACTAGTCTGTTTTAAAAATATTCAAGCAGTATATAACTGTAGAAAAAAAGCACAGCTTTGTCAATGGACTTCCTATATCAAGGAAGGCATGTTTTGAATAGTACGTAAAAAATCAATATATCTGTTATTTTTAACTCTTAGGTGGTAAAATAGTTTTACACATCAATATATCTGATCAACTGGTAAGAATAAAAAAAAACTCTGTCATGAATAGTATCAATCTTTTTTTTTTTCTTTTGAATTTCGTAAAATTCATTTTTTACAGTAACGAGTTCACTGAAACCGAAATGACTAATGTCGGATTGGAAAATGGACAATGAGGCGGGAATTGCTTACCCTTCCGGACCACCTGAGTTCACTCACGGTTTTCTGGTGTGATCCGTATTGTTCATAGTTTTGTGTTTGTTTAAAATTTTATATGTGTAATTTTCCGTCTTTTTCGTATTACCAAGCTTGCCGTGTTTGTAGACTTTCTTCTTTTTTCCGGCCCTTCGGTTTTTTCCCTTTCTCTCTAAAACCAAAGACGATAGAAAAAATAAATCTGTTTAGATGGATTTAACAGACAAACAAGGAAAAATATACACACATTTTATCTCAGTTGATCTTTTTTAACAAAAGATATAGCACATAAATCACATGGTGTGAAAAGTTTTCATCTATTTTAAATTGAAAGGAAAATGTTTCTTTTAAAATATATTCCTGGAGAATAATTTGAAGGTAATAAAATGTCTCGATAGGGAAATTTTAACTTTTCACAACTACCTTCGAGCTTTCTTATGTTCGAGAACATTTTGTAGCAAAAGCAGTGATATGGTAAAATTAAATAAACATTCTTTTTATTGAGTGTAACAGTCTCGATTAAAAAAAAGGATAAATCTCATTATCTAAACAAAAAAAAAAAAACAATTTACTTCTAATAACATATAAAGATTCCTATCATATTCGTGTTGCATAAGCAAATTAATGTGTAGAGCTAATTTTTCTATTTCATGGTAACAAATCCACGGAGATATTAAATGTATGATATAGAGATTGTTTTGAATTATTTACATTTTATTGTTAATCTAGTATTGTTCCGAACAATATTTTATTAAAGTTTATACTTGGTATCCTTGATCTCAATATTATATAAAAAAAAATACCACATGATAGCAATTTAAACCAATAAATGGATTTTATTCTGCATGTGCACTTGACCCCGTATAATATTCTAAATATTGTACACTCTGTTGAACAAATGAGTAATTCAAAAGAAATCTATACAAAGTCAAATAAAGAAAAACACTATCTTGCCATTAAATATTTTAAAGCAATATATAACTGTTAAAATACGTACAAATTTTGTAATAGTCTTTCCAAATCGAGGTAAGCATTTTATATATATTCATAAAAAAGCAATATCTCTGTAACCTCTCTAAGGTAACAAAATGGTTTTATATATTTGAATTTTATGAAGGATAAGATTTAAAAAGCTTTGTCTTGAATAGAATTAAAAATCAGTCCTTTCTTTTGAATCTCGTGATGTTATTAATGGTAACGAGTTCAACCCTAACTGATAGAAAGAAATCATCGGTTCAGAAAGTTATTTGCGTGAACACCGACATAAATTTTGTCAACGTATTTGTTTCCCCTTATGTTGTCCCTGAACATGATTTGACAAAATATAAAAAAATGGAAGCTAAATAATGGATTTTTGAAAGTTGGCAACGGATAAACCCCACTGATCCTTAAAGTCTGGACAGACAAAAAATCGCCAGTTAGTTTTGAGTGCAGTCCCCAGGGAAAATATATTCAGGATTCAACTCGGTTGAAAAGTGCATTCTAACATAAAAATTAAATTGAAATAATTATGTCATATATTTCCAACAGCACGTATTTCTATATCTTGTTGATTCAAATGGACTAACTTATCAGCGTGTTATAATGGTATTGCAGCGTTATTTTGTATAGATAACATTTCTAATGCATATGAAATGTTTAAATCATCAAGGACAAGAGATATTATAAAATGTACAGGATACACAATATAAAAGTACACTTTATACAAATAAAAAAGCTGCTTTGATTTTTTGCATGGTTTTTCTTGTCGACTTTGTCATATGTTTTGAAAACATGAGGACTAATTTGCTTAGCAATATGTCTCCAATGCATTGTATGTCTAATTTTCCCAATTGTTTCGTTGTATTGCTTAAAATGATTTTAAATATACTGTATATAGAAATTATCTCTACATGATCTACGCGTTTGAATGATGTGGACATAGTGTATATAGAAATTATCTCTGCATAATCTTAATTTTAAATTTAAAGTTTAAATGATTTTGCAAATTAAATCAGAAAGCACTCCAGACCCAAACAAAAAAGACACGGTATGATAAGGAGCGATTATGACCTCAACATTTTGTACTTTTTTCTGAATGTTTCAAACATAGTAAACAACAACTAAAATTGTGGAAAATTAACGTTGTTATCAGAAAGTAATTTTTGTGGCATACTATTGGCAATTTGTAATTGTTCCAGGTTCAATGTTTTCAAAATTATTGTTTTAAAACGACGTAAAACTGTTAGTTTTAGGATACATACAGTGCATTTGAAAAAAATGCAAAAGTTAAGTATATATTTTTTAAACGATGAATGATTTCACATGCACTTTGTGCAAAAGTCTGTGTTAAACATGGAAGATAATGCCTGTAAAAATTAAAAGTTTGCATTGGTTACGAGGACTTAAATTTCGACGACTTTTTCACCAAGGATGCATTTATTATCTGAAAGAACATAATTATAGACGTCATACATTAATGTTTTTATTTAGACTTTATACGAAAGATGCGCGCTGTGCTTTATGCATTTAATAGTGTCGTAAAATTTCTCTTTTTTGTTTCTAATTAAGGAAAACAGAAATTGCTTTGTTTTTACTAGGAGAGTACAGTGAAAGATAATATAAAATCAACGATTAATTTCTTACTGAGCGTATGTCTTGAATTTATCCATATATATATAACTTTTCTTGGAACAATTTTTGGCAAATTCTGGGGTAAAAAGTTAGTCTTATCAATACCGTCATGGGTCCAGACTAATCTAAGTTATCGAAATTATGATGTATAATTTAGACTGTCATGAATACAAATCCGTTCCTATACCGGTTGTGACTAACATCGATTGTGAGTATACACCAGCTTTGACTACTGAGTAACAGGACGGGTGCCACTAGTGAAGCTGGAACTGCTTACCCTTCTGGAGCACCTGAACTCACCCTGGTTTTTATAGGATTCGTGTTACTCCAGCTTTAGTTTTCAGTGTAGGGTTGTTCGTTCTATGTTTGTCTTCCGTTTCATTTTGTTGGCCATGGTCTTTTCTGTCTTCCGACTTAACGATTTTTGTCTGCCCCTTTGGTATCTTTGAATTCCTTTTAAGTTACGTTAGAAACCTTTTTTCGCCCACAAAAATAAAAAAAATCGTATGATGATTTTGCAATAGGGTCGACCTTGATGTTAACTTTCCTTTTACCAAGTTTTTATAGACGATATGTTTATTTAAAATTGTTTTGAAAAAAAGTAAAAATTATGGCCTTTTCCTTTACATATCTGTACAATGTAAACCGCCACCATTTTTTTGTAAGCTGATAAGCTTTTTAATGATCTACTTGCAGTATCAATATCGCGTTGGTCTATTTGGTTTGTCTTTAAATGTGACGTCAAAAACACATGACTGTAAACCTATTAAAGAAAAATGGGGGAAACTGTTATATGCAGGTATACGTCTACATTGACTTAATGGGCCAAATTATGCACTAATCGTAAATTGTTCTTTTAGGGTGATTTATGCATTATGTAATATAGCTTATAAACTTTTTAATTTAATTTTTTGCTTCGATTCAAACTGTTACAAGACCAATTGTTCCTATTTATGTACCTTAAAGGGGAAACTAGCCAGGGGTTTGGGATAATTTGAGCGAAGTGATAGAAAGTATCCGAGAAAGATTTAAAATATTTAAGACAATCAGTCTTTGAATTTGTCACATCAAATCAATTAAAGTTGTTACTGTCTTTCGTGACGTATTAATATATGTTGGGCATCTCAAAGACGTCATATAACCCCGCCACATGGACTCTGGTTCGTTGTTGACGGCCATAATGGGATCTGTAGAACTTAAAATTCTACTGTCACTTGGTGGGTGGCTGTCTCATGGACAAACATACCACATCTCCTATTTTCATATATCAATTGACCGCATGAGTAGGTGGTTTCACGTCTAGATAAACACATGGCTTAACGTCTAGACAAACCAGTGCGGCCAGATCTACACGGAATGAACTCGCGCATACGCAAAATCATTTGAAAATCTATAAAAAACAGTGGTTTTTAAATTTTCAACAGATGTAACTTGACTTTTTTCCCGAAAAAAAAGAGAAGATGGCGATTTATTTGTATCCAAGTTTAGGAATTATCTTTAAAATTTTCATTTGTACGTTTATGTTAATGATGGACTACATTTTCGTTGGATTTTAACAGTGTAAAATATGCTGCTTGCGGACACTTTCCTGCGAAACGACGAAATCATATTTGATGAAATTATAGTCAGCATTCCTATAAATTAACAACAAAGCCTTCAAAATGACAAACAATTAATTCTCTTTATTTCCTCGCACGTTGATGGGACAAGGCTGTAAATCCCTTCTTTATTTCCCTTTAAAGGCCGGTGACCTATGCTTTTTTGTCACTTCAATCAATTTAGAAAGTAGTCAGTTTGATAATATGAAAAATTACAAAATTTAAATTCGTGAAATTTATGATCTCATTTTTTTCTGAAAACTTTGCTCAAATTTATGAGAAAATACGGTCAATTTTGAATGAATTTAGCCCTAAGAAATGGAGCATAGTTAACTTTAGAAAACAACAAAAATATTTTGATAAACCTATGATATGGACAAATTAAAATTAATAAAGTAAAGGCTTTAAGATATGAGACGGATTAAGTTAATAATTATTTATTTTGCCCTTGTTCAGACTTAAAAAGAGGTAAAAATGGGACATTTTCAGTGACCAATTGCGGCCTTATGAGTGCACTGACCTATTTTTTCTTTACATTTTTGAAATCAGCATAAAGAATCTAAAAAATATCCCAAAACGACTAAATTTATTTAATTTCTCAACTGTTAACAACCTTTATTTCATGTAAAAAAGCAATGTACATTTGTAAGCAGAACTTACATAACAATGATACGAGTTGACAATTTATCTGCTTTTGTTTAACATAGCAAGCATTCTCATATTTTTGTACAAAAAGGGTAATCAGTGTAAAATCTAGGAGTCAATCGGTGTCAAATTTATAATTAAGGTATTGTGTTACTTTTTCAGCTATTTAATGACACTTATATACCATATCCAAAGTGCGAATCGTAAAAAAGGTTGATTTGTGTAACCCGCTAATGTGATTTTTGTAACCAGCAGTATTATGGGAAAAATCAGACAAAGATAACTTCCGATATGAAGACAAATTTAAAAAAAAAGTTAAAATTATTACTTTTTATTGGAATATCACTTCAAATGTAGCTATGATAAATAATGATATCATTAAATAGCTGACGTGCATTCATATGTGCCAGAGAAATCCCCTAAAAATCCAGCATAGTTGTAAGCAGATTCTTTTTGTATTCACAACTTATACATTGTTACATTTATTCGTATCTTAAAGTTATGGTTTCGGGGTTGTTACTTGATATGGATATGACGCATTATATGTGCATACATGTAAATACGCTCTGAAATCAGCTAAAATACCATTGTAATTCGATATGTGATTGCTGATCACGCGATACGTGATTATTGATACTGCACTACCTGATTTTTGTTTTTTTTTACAAGTGCGAAACTTTTTTGTTGTAACTCATATTTAAATTTCGACACAATAGATATGGGTATTAGTGAAAAAAAAATCCAATATGAAAATGTCCACAGAGTAGACACGGTTAGGTCATAGTTGCGTTTTTTCTTTGTTTTGCCTCCGCGTTTGATGTTATAAGTTTTATGGTGACTGAGGTAAAACAAACACAAAAATATATCAAAAAATCATTTGTTTAAAAAGTGTGTAAATTTTATATTGCTTTATTCATATATTAAATAATCGCTGATTTAAAACTTATCATGTTTTTATCGATATACAGTCTGTCAAGCAGATTTATTGCAATAAAAAATTACGATTTTCATGAATTGGTGTTAGCCATAGGTTGTGCTTTCTTATTCTGTGTTTTAGCTGGTAGCTTTCAAAAATTTGGCAGAACGCAAAACAAATAAAAAACAGACATCGCCTTATCAGTGAAAAAAAAGGATATCTACGATATTAGTTCGATGTTTTGTTTAATATCAATATTTCTATTTGTGTTTACTGTAAATGTGCCAATTTTAAAACTGTCTCCTTTTAGAAATATAAAATTACCATTGTGAAATTAATATGGAGAATTTTTGTATGCTATATGTACATTTTAAGGAGTAACCTCTTATCGGTAGCATTAGAACCAAAACATAGAAAGACCAAGGTCCAAAAATAGCAAAAGAAGTTTTCAAATCTAAACAAATCGAAATGGGAATCAACATTCGACTTACATAAATATCTGATGTACTATAATGATCGACTTCAATTGCAGTCACTGTGAGTTTTACATATCAGAACTTCACGATTCAATCCATCATGATGTTCATTAATACCCCAATAAACAATAAGAAATTCAAGTAAAAGTAGCAAGAAATAAACGAAGATATCGACATCTAAAGTTTACGGTTATTCAAGTAGATGAGATACGAGCTGGAAAATACATTTTCCAAAACTCTCCCTGTTTAACTATATCTTTTTTAAACTTGATGAAGCTAAAGAACTTCCGCCATGTAAAAGAGTAAAAACAGTTGACATTCTAAAAGTCAGAAACAAGTAAAAAGTGTTATTAATGCCCGATTTCAGAGACAGATTTCCCTATCTTTAAATTGAATATTTTTATCTAAGAATATGTTGTATGCTCTAATCATATAGCTGAACTGATTTTTCTAAACTGAAACGCAAATGCAATAACAAACGATTCATGTTATTTTAGTATATTTTAGCAGCGTGATTGGTCAATGTATTTAACTTCTACGTGACGTACACAGAATATAACAATATTCGAGTTCAGGAAGATACTTCCGTTGATACTTGTGTTAAATTTGTAACATTGTTTCTTTGTCCAAACCATGTTATTTTAAGCACATTTACATCATTTTTGTTCTATCAAACTTTTAAAGTTAACTTTGAAATACAACAATCTTACCCTTCCGGAGCACCTGAGCTCAGGGTTCGTGTTACATAAACAAAAGTGTTCATGAGATTTTTCTATTGCTCTATACAAAGGCACTTTCATCATTGAAATGAAGTTTACCTGCGCTTGTTGTTTAAACACGTGGGTTAGTTATGAACTGTGTGACACGTCCAGATGTAGTGAAGAAAGGTACCCCAATACAACAAAATAAGAATATTTTCTGTTTTTTGTCAGTTTGTAAGTTGGTTAAAGGATTCAGTACGGTTTTTATTTCATTAAAACAGCTTCAAAATTGTTTTCTTAGACATAACCCTTCTATTACTCAGCTGATTAATTGAAATAAAAACCTACCTTCATCCTTTAACATTTACGTAACCAGACAGCGCCAATACGTAATATGAATAGATACCCAAGCGACAATACAACATGATTAAGACAAACACATAGAATTAAAGCACAGAATAAACTCAAGGAATGCCAGATCTTTAGGTAACGTCATAGAAGGGTCGTTCCAACTACCATATTTAGAAAGAGATTAATGAATGTATATGGTGTCCTACAATTTGTTAGCTCCGATAAATTGAATCTTGCAATTTAATTTTTTTTCTTGAATCATATTCAAAGTGGGTCGTATTTCTGTTCAATATTATATATACCCAAAGGATAAAATAACAACAAGAAAATAAAAACGACCATAATAATTAAAAAATTTTCGTATGCCATACTTTCCTTTTTAATCCTATTTTGTAAAATAATTTAAACATACAACAAAAATGAATTATTGAACGTGGAAACACTTGTTAAATAATACTTATTATAGAAAAAATTAGTACTTAAAATTTCTTCTGAAAATATTAGAATTACATCCACCAGTACCTTGTTCAAAAAATGACCCTTGAAATTGTGGCTGCAAAATTGACAAAAGTGAAAATTTTTGATTTGAGATTTCTTTGATTCGACACCTTTATAAATAAGTTATACATATTTAAGTTACAACCACATAGAGAAATCACCACCTGTAAAATTGAAAATCTCTTCTGGCTGTGCAACCTGTTCCGCCGTAGAAGGCAAGTGTGAAGATAAATAAAATTCCCAATATTTCTTTATAGCGACAATAATTTGTCCTTTTTTTGTCATGTGTGATTTGTAAAAACAATATTTTTACTTCCACAAATTGTTTTGATATACATGTTTCCCATATTATCAACTGACTGTGAAATTTAATCGATCTGTATAAAGGACCTTTTCCTGTATTATTATTCATATAGTTAAGCACCTATGGCTCCTATTTTCCAAAGAAATGAAATGGTAATTCATTTTCAGATGAAATAATAACTCTTTTAGACCGACCTGGCATTTATGCAAATACTTTTTATTTAATTTACATACCTTTGATTTTGTTAGATACAACGTTACAAGTGTTGACAAAGTTTCTTTTACCCAATAAATTAATCCACTCTTTATCTCTCAAACTCTTAATGCAAATTTGTTTTTCCGTGCAACATTTCTTTTACTTGTAGGAAATATGAACCGTTCCAGCGTATGATACCAAATATACAAAAGAAAAAACTACGAAAATGTTTAGAAAAAAAAAGAAGTAGGAACGTTTTAAACGATATAAACGTCTACCCTTGTCTACCCTTTAAACATATAAATGCCTCAATCCGAACACAGAGGAAAGGTACTTAAAATAGATCAGCTCGCTATCTATGTAACACGACGTGTGACACACCATCCCGCGAATTCCTTTTACACCCTCCCGTGATTAAGCCTTAAAAATGTTAGATATCAACTCGTTTGTCTTATTCGTTATCCTTTTTACCCCCCTTGCAGCATTTTCTAATGGTTGGATGCCACAATTCAATTTCTTATGACAAATTGCAAAAACATACCTAAATAACTTGTCCATGTTTCTCAAGCTTCTAAACATTTAATTGACGCACATTGTTGTAAACCAACATGTTTTTTCTTCATAGGTTTGTGTTATCCGTATAATTCTAGGTTAAAAACATACCGCAATTTCATGTGTTGCATAAACATTTTTAAATAGCATATATATATATTGTACCATTTTAATGCAGTTGCTTCCATACTTTCGAAATAAATCTCTGTAGCACTGGTAAGAGTTTTAAGAAAATATACTTTCTGTACTTATCCCTGTTTGTCTTTCAATAAGAGGTTTTGAAGAAATGACGTAATGAGAACTCGAAAAACAGGCTTTACATGCTTGGTACAGTTTTGTTTATATGTTAAAAGATTTAAATAATAGAATTACAGCAACATAAATTATTTCCAGATCTTGAGGAAACATGCAAATACTTCATTTTCAAAATCTACTTACAGGTTTTGTACTTCAAGAATAATTCAAGAGAAAACAAGTATGAATCAAGATAGCGAAGAGGAATTTGATGACGACACAGTGGAGACACAGAACGTGGTTCGTATATTTCAACTACTAAACAAACCGTTCGAACAACAAACATAGGAAGCAACGAAAAAAGAAAATGAAATTTTCGTTTTTTGGTTTATCAGTTCATTTGTTTCGTTAGCACTGCTTAGAGTCAAAATATTTGAGATCCGGTTTACAATACAATGAAAGAGTTACCTCTGCATAGAGGTACAAATGTAAGAGCTTTAAAATTATCAATTTTTAATAAAATTAAGGCAATTTGTGATGAGGAGTAGGAGTAGGTTCCGGAATAAAAATAAATGCGGTTAAGTATTAATTTGAAGATTTTTGTTTTTTGCAAACTATAATTATATACCCTTATGACTGAAATTCTTGATTTGCCGAATGAATTTATAATCATTAATCGCTTCTTTTAATTTCCTTTTAAATTTGTGCTAACTTAATTGATAATTTAATTTAAAAAGTTTTAAAATTTCGCTGATACCTCCCAAAACAAACAGGTGTAAATACGCAAAATTTCTAATTATCCAACCCCCACGATATTAAGAGAATGTGTGTAATACAGCTATTTTCTCTACAGAGCAGGGTCGTAAACACAAAAACCGCTCAGACTGGGATATTTTTCTTCGCGGTTGAAGTCATCACTCTAGAAACTTCACTTCCGATACCATTGTAGTATTTTTTTTGTAAACTCGCAAAGTAAACAAAAACAGGCTAATTGCTTTCTTCGCTTGAGGTTGTGATCCCATTGAACCTTCCCCCTTACCCTGAAATGGCTAATACCGGATTGGAAAATCTACAATTGAAGGGTGTCTTTAAAAAAAAACAGGAACTGCTTATATTTCCGGGCCACATGTCTGGTTGGGTCCGCTATTGCTCATTGATTTGTGCTTTTAGTTTGATATGCATATATGTCATATTCCGTCTTGTTCGTGTTCACGAGATTAGCCGTGTCTATCGAATGTTATCTTTTGTCTTGCCCTTGGTTTTACATTTGCTTCATCTTGTACTTCTAAATTGATTTTCGCCCATTCAAAATTCACCAATGTAGAATAGATATTATTAATGGGGATGCTTGTTTGACATGCTCTATGTAGAGTTCAGGGAGTAACCTCTCTTAAATAGTTCTAGAGCATTGTATTTCCGTTTTCTAACACCAGGTAAAAATTAGAGCCCAACACGTCTTCACATGCCCTTAGAAATAGCAAACAATAATGTCAATAGTTAATTGATTTGGCAAGTTACCTTGTGCATCACATTTATAGGTTAATTATTTATTCAACTGATATATTTCGTAAGATGCTTTATAACGACACAAGAAATCAATGGTCGACTGTTTATCGTTTAAAGGGGAATCTCTTAAAATCATTTCGATTAGAAACTGGAAATTATAGAAATCAAACCTATGGTTGAAAAAACTCTTAGAGACATAAACAGAATAAACTGTGTACGAAAAAAAAATGCATACAATATTTTGTTGAACGTTTTATAGATTAGATGCAATCAATTAATTAACTGTGAAGAAATATTTGAAGAATATTTGTTCGACGAAACAGATTTTGTTTCGAAATATCTATATAACAAAATTAACAGAGTCGAAATTTGGTGTCGTTCATTATTAATCATTATTCACTGGACGTCATTTTACTAACACTATCAATATATAGTTGTATATGAAGTTTAACAAGGCAGAATATAATTATCGTCTTCGGGGGATTTCGGGAGAAAATGGAGAAAAACTCGACTCGGATCGACAACTGTTCCCTTACCCGATTCTAAACTTAAAATTTACTGTTCATTTCCGGTTATTTAGAGCGCCAAAAGAAAATTATGTTTACTTGGTAAATAGCGGTAAACAGCCATTTGACCTTTGTGAAAGGGTGCAGGGAAGCTTAAAATTCATGCATCTGCTATCATAATGTCAGATCTTTGACGCCATTACGCCAAAACGCCCAAAATTGTTGACTGGGATAGTAAAGTAGGGGCCGGGCTAGATCGAGTAGATGCAAAATCGTAGCTCTCAATCTTTTATATTTTGATTTGGCGATCTAACGTTTCAACAAGAATATAAAAAAGTAAGAGCTTGGTTTTGCAGCTAGGGCCGTTTTATATGTTTTATAAATGGTATATCCAACAAGGGGGAAAAATAATTAAAGTCATAATATCGACTGTCCCATATTTTATAACCAAATAATATATGTTTTCACTTAATGTTGATTTCCATGCCACATTTTTTTAATATATCATGTATGCTGTCCAAGAAAGTTTTCAAATAAGGACATGTCATAAATAGTGAAAATATTCCTCCTCAATATGGCAAAAATTACGAAGACTATTGTTCGCAAGTTTCCATTTACACAAAGGTTGCTTTGTAGGCATAAGAAAATGTAACAGTTTCCATCTAAAAATTTTTAGTTTATTTTCTTCTTAGTATTGAAAAATGAAGCAATAAGTAGACTGTAAGTCAGCTGTTTCATGATCTACTATTGATCTATCCCAATTCTTCACAGAAGTCGGTTTTTCTATCTTTTTCTCAACTAGTTTATTGTATATAAATTTGTTCGGTATATTTGACACAGGTATAATTTTTATAAAAACATGCCATTGACATTTTACTTTTGTTTTGAATGATTCCTCTTTTTTAAATTTTTCAAACCATTTTTGTGGTATAGCTTTTTTATATTCTATACTCTGACATCCAATTAGTTTTGTTCACCAGCTTAGATAATGCATGTTCAATTGTCATTTCTCCATATTCATTTAAAACATCGTCCAAAAATATTAATTTGCTATCGATCCATTTTTTGAAAAATAAAGAATTTTTGTCCAAAACAATAAGTTTATTTCCCCAAAAAAAATTTGTTTTCGAATCTCTTTAAAATTTCTTGGATTTTCACATTGTCCCCCGTTTGAATTTTAGCCAGCATTTGACTGTTTCTCTGTAAAATTGTGATATTTCTTTGCATTGATCTACGTTATTACCCCCGAGGGCGGCCGGGGTATAGAAGTAGGCCGTTCGGTTTCTCCGCCTGCAGGTAGAACCCCTGCTAAAGGGGC
>JAULBM010314539.1:0-36628 GCA_032357055.1 Geukensia granosissima | reverse complement strand
GAAGTTAAAATTCTACTGTCACTTGGTGGGTGGCTGTCTCATGGACAATCATGCCACATCTCCTATTTTTATATCATCAGCGATTTTAAACAGAAAAAATGATAACGGCAACAAAAACAGTTTTTGTCAGAACTCTAAATGCCAAGATATTAAAGAAAACAATATCTTTTAAAAATATCCTCGAAATGTCGTGTTTGTTCGCATAGTTCTATGCTTATCGTCATTGTTAGAATGTGTTAGCTTTTGGGGTAATAGTAAAGAATATGGGATTTAGACCTATACACTATGTCAGGGTTTGTTAGAACGGGTAAAAACTTTATGAAAGTAAAACTCTCTTCCGTATTCTTATAAAATAGTGTTATTTTGTAGATTGAGAAAAGTTAAATATAAATACAAAGGCAGAAACGCACAAATAATTTCATAAAGCTCGAAAAACTCCAGAAAAGTCTGATAGAGTGTAGAACTTTTTACGTTAAGGTTGTGTTTACCAGATCCCCTTCATAAAATTATCTCTTAAGAAAGACCGCATCTCAATCTTTGTGACATCATGCTCTGTTTACAAAAACTACATTCGAAAGACAGTAATTAACCTTTTAATGTTTTTTGTTGTTAGGATTAGATTTTCTTGCTGAATGAAAATTGTTCTATTTACTCAGGACAAGAATTGCATATTCGTTTGAGTGGTGGAAAAGGCCCATTCGAAGGTCTCCTCGAACTATCAACTAATGGAAAAAACTGGCATCCAGTTTGCAAGCAAGACTTTAGTTTGAAAAATGCTGTAGTTGTGTGCAGGGAATTGGGCTTTCCAATCGGGTATTTGATATAATATAGATATACATTAAAATTAGGGAAAAATAGTCGACAAATGCATGAAAATTTTAAAATTTTAAGTTGTAGAAATTCCTATTGGTATCAACTGTTCCCCTTTAATTACAATGTAGAGACTTATTCTTTTCCTGTAAAATGTATGAATCCAAATTTTCACCCAAACTCCAAAATCCTTCTTAATTTGATTAAGAAAATGAATTTAATAATACTCAGCGCTTTCTTGACGATAACTTTGCAGTAAATAAAGTAGACTAAAAGAAAAATATAAGATAAAGAAAATCTTGATAGCAGTAGTAATATTTTTCTTGATTTTACAAGGTTCAAACAAAGTAACAATTAAGTTGATTTCTTTAAAGTTTGTTTTTATGTCATTTTGATACAGGAAAGGTAAGGAAGAGGGTTGGATACTCATAAACATGTTTAAACCCGCTACATACTTTATGTGCCTGTTCAAAAGTCAGGAACCTATAATTAAATAAATGTTTGAGTGTTACTTGTTTTTCATTGTATACTTTTTAGTCGATTTTTTTTTTTCATTTGAATATCTCGTAAACAACCATACCACACCTTCCTTCATGACCTTTTTCTATATTTAATTTAAATAAAATCTTTTATCTATCGTTACACATCGGAATGAACAACATTTTGGTCATACCAAAAGTTAAAATTTCTGAAAACACACAATAATATCCTCGAAAATGTACTGCCAAATCACTCTAAGTATATCTGCAGCGGGCAAAGTAATCTATATCTAACCAAAATAAAGTAATTGCGCGATAAATAATTGTAAAGTTTATTGCACTATTTCATTGGTAAAATATATGTTAGGTCATCCCTGAACACCGTTATGAACACCGGACGTCTGATACAAGTCAAAGTCCACTAGCAACAAAACTACCACGCAACATGTTGTGGTAGTAAAATGTTCCAAATTCTTTTATTATTTAAGTTTTACTTACAAACTTGTTTTCTGTTTTGAATTGTATTGGTACAGGTTAGGGTTAAAAATAGGAAAGAACACAAATAAACCGACACCAAAAAGCAACCCATCCAACTATTAATTCCAGTAATCAAGATAATTCCTATCTTTATGAAAGTTTTTTTCCAGAGAAATTGGAAAAGTATTATTTATCATAAGTAAAAACTGATATCACCAAAGTGCAGGCAAGTGAGTTTTCGAAACGTTGGGGGACTATGCTTTTATTAATAGTGGAGTTTAATCAGTGTAACAAACATATACTAGTCAAATAAAGAAACGTTACAGGTTAATGCATTTACACTGGACTTAAAACTTTCTTGCTCCATTAATTTGTAATAAGTGAATACATCGACCTGAAATTTTTACAGAATGATTAGCTCAACCTAAGCTTCCGATTCATACAAAACATTGAAATTTCATTTTCTCATTTTTGAGATTTCAAAAAGTGCTTTTTGTCTCAAAAAGTTGAAAGAAACCCATTAAAATCAATCGAAATGTACGACCACAAAGTGCATCGTTTCAAAATTTCAACATTTTCCGAAGTTGAGTGTAGAAGTTTTTCTTATTTCAAAAATGTGTTGATCTCGTTAATTTGTGACATCCAGTTTCCAGCTTTGCAATTTGACATTACAAATAAACCACTTTATTTGTGTGTTTCAATTTTTTTAACTTCTTTATTTTTATTCGTAATATTATTAAAACTGAAATTTGATGAAATAATTTTTTAAGAAAAGAGTATTGATTTAATAAGATGAAGTTTAAGGTGTGTAACGTTTATTTTTTGTTTAGTATATATTGGCACACAGTCAATGATACTTTTGTCTATTAGGCCGAAATATATTCAAATTTTAGTACAGTTTCTATAAGATTCACGTGATTCAATAAATGTTGAAATAAAAACTTTCAGAAACAGTGATCCTGTTATTGTACATGGATCTAAATTTGTGGAAATTGATGAATGGAACAAATTTCCTACTACTGTTACGTGTGATGGAACAGAACTTGATCTTGGTTTGTGTAAAATACTTGGTTTTGGTTACTGTCAAAAAGGAGACGCAGTTGGTATTCAATGTCGTAAGTTCAAGTTTTAGTATTCAGGTTAAAAAACGTCAAGTACTTTACAATTTATAATGTGAGACAGATATTTCTGTTTATGAAGATAAACAAATAAGATTGCAATCTTCAAAGAGCTGATACCGAACAACATCGAAAGAAGAATCTATAAAAAATATCAGAATGGAAAGACTCCACGTGGGTTTTATGATGATATATCAATAACAATGTAAAACAAAGTGAAGCAAAAGATTCTTCTGAAAAGGACTAGCTAAAAATTGTAATGTTTGGGAAAAAACAATAAGGACAAGAAAAATGGCAAACTCTAGGGACAAGAAAGACTTGACACGGCAAACAAATGTATAACATAGCAATTAAAATATACATAGCAATTAAAAATGCATAGATACCACGATTCTCACAATAATAATGAGGTTGATCTGTGGTGGAGGGTTAGGGTAAAGCTGTCCTTGCCTGTATTTTATTTTCAGAATTTGTTATGTATTGGATATTAACCCTCCCTTTTGAGATGACCAACGGCTGATAATAAGAAAAATACACTAAAACCATACCATGTTACAGCCTAATATTATTGAAATTTTAAAATCAAATGTATCAAAAACTAAAGACACTTTAGTAGTAGTTTTTTGAAGTTGAATAAGGAAGGTCGATGATGGAGCACTCAAATTGAAAACCAAGGCTTTTAACTGGGGAATACTTCATTACAGTTCATCTTTAATATAATTATCTTTAATAAAACTCAAATTATGATAGTATAAGAAAAAAAAAAAAAAAAAAACATAGATGCCATCAAGTTTAATCCCTCATCAGAACATGAGGAAAGACTAAATTTAGAACAATCAAATACAATTAAATAAATTTAGTTTATTTACACTATAACATTATTGTAACTTAAATGCGTCAAATCGACATGTAATACTACTAGTCTTTCCAAAATGCAAGAAAATACACATACTTTTAAGCAATCGTTTGTATTCATGACAGCAAGAACAGAAATAAGACTTGTTAACAGCACCACTACATACGAGGGACTGGTTGAGTTGTTTCATAACGGCCGTTGGGGTTCTGTGTGTGCGAACTATTTAACAAGAAACGATGCACGAGTGTTATGTAAGATGTTGGGATTTCATGAGTAAGTAATCTGGCAATGTTGGAGGCAACTGTCGATTCTTTTTTGTATTTTGTGCAACATGATGCTTGTAGCAGATTATTTTGAATTTAATATGAAATTCTTATTGAAAGTGTGCTTTCAAAATTTTATTATTATAACAAGATATTTTAAGTACAACAAAGGTGAAGTTAGTAGTTTAAAGACCTGTACCAAGAAAGGTTGTCTAGAAAAAATAACACACTGTTCCAAGATATAACAGTATTAAGGTCACTTAACGGTTATAAGTAATAGAAAACAATGCTAATATAAGGGGGAGTAAATAATAAATCAAAATAAACAGATTTTAGCATGTTCGTGAGCTTTTAGAAATGTTTAGGTTGAATATACTGGATGCTACGATCCCAAATATTTTAGGAAATTTGAAAAAAATTCTTAATGAATATAAATGAAGATGGAATATCCATTCAAATAATATGGAAACTTTCTGTTTCTAGCAGTTTCTCTTTGCAGTTTCATCGGCTTGATTATACTTCCTTCAAATATTTGGTTGATTGGATGTGCTTAACATCCAGCGGCCAATATTTAATGCATTTTCAGGACGATACAAAATGAATGATGAGTGATAATCAATGAACCCTGCTTTGTACTAGTCCGACAACCAGAGCTGGATTTTTAACGTGCTAGCTCACGAAAGCAACAGTTCACAGGAAGGTATGCCACTTCACCCAGACACATTATTCTGAGTCTGTGCAGACCAGTCTTTTTTCTAACTCGTAAATGCTGCGTACTTAGCGGAGAAGCAGCAAATACCAATTTAATGTCTTGGGTTTGACCCTATCTAGGATCGAACCCACAACCTTCCACACTCAAGCAGAGCACGTTTACCATTGCGCCACCGAAGCGTTAAATTGAAAATGATACAAATTATTAGGTCTAATCAATGGTTAAAAGCATGACATGATATTATTATCGTGTTTTTTTTTCGTCATAGTGTTGACAGGATATATTTCAACGGAGAAACTGGCAAAACCTCCGGATTGTCTATAATGGATAAACCAGCATGCACAGGAAAAGAAGGTGACATAAATGGATGTTTGCTTGTTTGGAAAGAGACTGCGTGTACTAATCAGAGTTCAGTTGGATTGAAATGTGGTACATAAACTTATCATATAATTTTTCATGTCATGTGTCGTAAGTAGATCCCATTTACATTCCTTTACTAGATACGGTTGCTTTACAGCTAAGTTTTTGTCAACAGGACAGCAGTATTCCACAACATTAGAAAACCTTAGCTAAAGTTAATTGATATTAGTCTGATATTTAAACTGAGAAATCCACTGTCCTTAAAGAGTTTTAGAAGCAAAAAAAAATGAGTTGTTCCAATCAAACACGGGTTATGTGTTATTCTTTTTCGAAAATTAATTAGATGTAAAATATAATTAAATAACCCTTTTGCATATCGAATATGTCTTCCGGAAGTATTTCAGATTAAGGTTTATTTTTCAAATGTTTTGACGGTAATGACCATGATGTATATGAAGTCATTGATTTGAAACATCTTGAAGCTAGGGAGGAGAAATATTGTAATCTGCCTTTTTTCTTATATATCATATATATGTCATTTTCGCACTAGCACAATTATTGTTTAGTATTTTTGTAATTTTGAATTTTTTGTTGATTAAGAAATTTAGACAAAGTTTCAATAAATATAAAATTAAAGAATGTGTTTCTACCTAAGTTCCAACTGAAATGAGATTAGCAAACGGTGGAGGTGCATGGGAAGGACGAGTTGAAGTCAAATTCAATGGAAAATGGGTTACGATTTGTGATACAGCTTTTTCTCAAAAGGAAGCAGAAGTTATTTGCAGGATGCTCGGATTTACTTCATTGTATGTCTTATTTCTTTTATATAGTCTTCGAAATAATTTTTCAATAAGTGACATTGTATTAAGATTGTTTTTAACATGATGGCTGGGTTTTCAAATACAAAATAACTGATGTTGAATTAATTCGGAAAATTTTGATATGCTTTATATATGAACATTTCACGGAGTAATCTCTCATCAGTAGGCATTCAAATCCATACAAGTCTAAATGAGTAGCAAAATCCGACGGCATTAAGGATTTTCTTTAGTACAAATGAGTTTAATTTGTTTTAATTGACACTGAGCAGATTATTTTAAGTACTTAGATTTTTCGCATACAGTTTGAAATTTCCGTTTGTGTTATTAATTGTTTAATTATTGTTTTGTATTTAGATTTATAAGGTTAACAAAAAATATACATACAAATTGCTTTTTCATTTATTTATTTAAGTGGTATCGATCCCCAGCCACGGAAAATGTCTTTTTTTAAATCAAGTAACAAAACTGCTCTATTGGATGGTTTATCTTGCACTGGAAATGAGCTGGATATTAACATGTGCAGGACACGTGATTGGGGAGTTCACAACTGCACGAATAAAGCAGAAGCAGGTGTTGTCTGCAGTAAGTAACATTTAAATTAATACCAAGTATAAATGCTTTGTTTTAAAATCAATATACAATGAATTTACCTAGTAATGATTGGATGTATTCTTATTGTAGTAATTCCTGAAGGAAAATCCTGATACTTGGAACAAGCACGATAGTATCGAATTAACCTGCAAAACAAAATCCCCGTAGGCAGGTGATTAAATACGTTTGAAATAACCGATTTTCTCTTCTTTTTTATATTTCAATCTATATATGTTGGATGTCAAAGAAATAACTAAAGATTATTTATTTATCATCGAGGCTATTTAAAACCACTTTTTACGGTATTGAATTTGTTACAGGTTATTTTGCACTTGTATGGAATTAGCAAATTTCGGAGGAAATTGAAGTCATTACGATCGATGTCTGAATATTAAATTTAATATATACGTCGCAGTTTTCTTTTCTGAATTACCACAATACACAAAATTGGACAGGAAAAACATCATTAGTTGTTGTATCAAATATATTATATCATAATGTATATGTATTTGTTGTTGCAGAATCTGCAGTTGTCCGTTTGTCTGGTGGAGCACATAGTATAGAAGGAAGAGTTGAAATAAGTTCAAATGGGTATTGGTCGTCGATATGTGATGAAGACTGGGACGATGTTGAAGCCGAATATGTTTGCAAAATGTTAACAGATTATCCACTGAATAGGTTTTTATCAAAATAGTTCTCAAGGACTTCATTATCTCGCCTTCATGACTTTACATTATATATGTTAAATATTTTAATCAAAATACCAAAACACTACCTCTGAGGTTTTTAATAACATTTAGCTATTATATTCTAATATTCCTATGTAAATTTACATCTACAATATATTAGAATTCTGACATTAATTTTCCCACAGTAGTATTTACCAGTAAAGGGTATCGTATTTCGTTTACACGGTATGGCCAAATCAAGAAAAAAATATACAAACGTTTTTAATTGACTTAATATGGCTTCATCGAGTAAAAATACGAGATGTTTTACAACAAACATGAAAATCTGAAATAATTCTGCATTTAAAAAATTTGCACGCAACAGTAGATCATAAAAGGTGCTATATTTTTAAATATGCTGTTGTGAAAAGGCATCAGCAATAATTATCTATTGAAAAACTTGCTTCTATAACGATTTGTTATGACATCTGAAACCAAATTTATAAAACTCAAAAAGCCGCTTATATGCTGCAAAACCTAGGAACGTCATTAAAGTAAAAGTATACGCTATTTACCTAGGTTCCGGGTAATCCATTTTCAAAATTGCTGTTGTGCTTTTTATATTTAAAGCCAACCGTAGTCATAATAGTTTTAACTTATGTCTTGTACATCGAATATCAGTGAAGCAGCAGCAGGGAACAGTTTAACTTCAGTACATGTATCTCAAAACAAACATAACATTTAGTTTCATTTTGATGTTTCGTCATACAAAGAATCTGTTTCTTATGACAAAGTCACTTGCAGGGTACTCACCTATTGCAATCACTGATGATAATTTGCTTTAGTATTTGATTTTGTTTCTGTCTACCGCTTTAGTATATTCAAATTTTTTTATAACATATTAAATATTCTTGTTTCACGTATGAATTGCATACAGATTTTCTAGATATTCTGCTATTTTTGGTTAAAAATATGTTTGAACGGACTAGATTTCAAAATTGTCTGCTAGATTTTCATATTATTATTTGAAATTAATTACATTTTACTATTTAGTACAACAAAAGAATGAATAGTTAAAATAATTGAAGAATCGTTAACTTAGCGTTGTCCATAAATAACTTATTCCAATATACATGTCATCCATGTGAAATTACTGATGGAATGCCAAAGAAGCTAATTGTATTAATTGTTATACCTTAATTACAATGTGAAATAAAATTCTGAAGCATATCAGCAACAAGTTGTTAATGAGTTTATTATTTCAGAAAAACGATTTTTTGACGATTTTGGATCGAATGAAAACTTCAAAGACACAGGCACACATGACACACATGACAAAATATTGATTTAGATTAATTAGTTCATTTACCTTGTTTATCTTTTGAAATAGATTGGTAAGCGGGAAAGCAGTTGGAGGAGCATTCTTTGGGAAAGCTGATGGATATGTAGGATTTTCCAACTTCAATTGCAGTGGAAAAGAAAAGGATCTTTTACATTGCCAGTTTGAAACAGGGGGGCCTCCAAAATGTTCCCATACTAATGATGCAGGGGTGATTTGTTCATGTATGTTTGGTTGTATATTTCATTATAATCATTTAAAAATATAATATCCAAAACATTGCAATTTTCATTTTAAAAAGTTATGAACTGAAAATAAAAATAAAATTAATGGAGAATTTATGTGTTTCAACTACCACCCCAAATGCTAAAAATGGAAGTAATATCTACAAACATTCAAATCTTTTGATCCTAATATCTACTAAACATTCAAATCTTTAAATACAACTTGCTTGCTATGGCAAATCTATAACTGTATGTTAACATTTCACTATATAGCTTATCCTTTCTATTGAGCTCACAACTGGCTATGTACTATTAACTACAGGCTGCCATCAGCCTGTATTAGTGACATTACCGATATCATTTCAATAGAATTTTTTCAAAGGTTCATTTCATGTTTTTTGGTTGCATTTGGCTAAATAGTTTTATAATGAAAGATTTTTAAGTCAATTTCACTAAAGGTAGGGTATGACCACTTTGGTCTAATGTTCAAGATAATGTATACAAAATGGTACAGCTTCATTCCAGTCGATTTTTTTAGTTAGATCAACATTTTTCAGACACGAAAATTAAGTGTACTTCCCTCATGTTCCAGTGTAAAATTTCATTGTTAATGACGTTTCGCTTGGCTGACGATCGGTTATGTAGGTTACAACTTTGGTAGATGTCGCCCATTAACCAGTCTTACAAATTTTGGTTCCAATCAACACAGTGATTCCAAAACTGATTTTTAATAAATGCCGACGACAAAATGACGTTGGAAGATGGTTTGGATCTTGGGGTCAGTGAAATGAAAAAAAGGTGTGCCTAACTCACAGCACATTTGAATAGGTTTGTCTGTTGCCTGGCCACGGTTGGTTGTTTTATCAAGGTACTTCCTACACCAATATAACTGACCACAACAAAATAACTGAATGTTAAAATTTTTACCAAATTTCCTGAGACATGCACTGTTGCAACTATTTAATTTGCTTATATCGTTCTAGTCGGTAAGCCCCATTCAAACAAAATATATGCTTAAGACCTATAACGTTTAAAGAGCAGTGAAATTACCACATCTTCTTTTCTATATTGATTTCTAAGCATAAATCAGGCTTACTTTACTGGTTTGCTATTGAAATTAGTTGAACGACTGATCACAATTCATGACGATTTTCAAAATATATCTTGCCATATTGCCCGGCGCTAAAAGCAAACAGCCTGTTTTGGTTGATTCCACACTTACAGGAAAAGGTCCGCTTTCGAGTGTGTAACGAGTATTCGATAGCGGTCGACAAGATTGTTGGTGTCGATATTAATTTCCTGTATTCTTATCTGTACCTTATTTTTTTTAATGTTTTACTCTCCTAAATAACGATTTATCGTTTTTTATATTCGAAATAATTTCGATATTAATGTTTCCTTTATTATATCCAGCAAGATTATGTGGATTTTGTATGCACTACAGTTGTCTCTCTTTGTCCTTATTCTGATAAAATCCTTTTAAAATTTAATAGACATGTGATTTTCATAAATTGCAGATGGAGATGCAGTTAAAGTTACAGGAAATAAAAAGGATGGCGGCACCATAACTGTTGATGTAAATAAAGAATTAGGCAGTGTGTGTGACGACAATTTCACGAGTACTGACGCAACAATACTATGTAGAGACTTTGGATATTGGTATGCATCATTTGATTTGTATCTTAAAATATTTGATTTATTTGAATTATCAAAAGAGAATAATATCTTTGTTGACGAATGTAAACAATGTAAATAAACTATTTTTTTATCTGATTCAACTTTTTTGTAGGAGTGCGTCTGCAATAATGTATAAGAATTCATGGTTTGGACCTGGAATTGGCAGTTCCCATTTACTTGAACCAAAGTGTACAGGAACAGAATCGACTATCATGTTTTGTCCTTTTGGAAACGCATGGGGGAGGAAAAACTGCTCTCATAGTCAGGACATTGGTGTTAAATGTTCCATGGTTCCAATTGGTAAATCGTTACATGCATTACATTTGAAATTTACACAAAATAAAAACAAGTGAGACATAATGATGTCTGGACCTGCTTCGCTCGCATTACTTCTGTAAAATTTAGAAGATCAATATTTCCTGCTAAAATGCACAACTACGTATGACGTTCTTACTGTATGCCAAGTTTCATTGAATTTGGTTGGGTAGTTTCAGATGAGATGCGATGACAAGGTCGCTTATGAGTAATTTCTAATTTCCAAGGGGCATAACGCACACATTGGAATGATTGGATCCAAATTTCCTGGCGGTATGCAAAACTACATGTGATGTCCTATTCACATACCAAGTTTCATGAAAATAGGATAAGTATCTTTAAGGGGAGTTGCACTGAAAAGGTCATTTATGAGTATTTTCGAAGTTTCAAGGGCCAAATATAACTCCCAAGAAATTGAGGGGATCAAAATTTCCTGGCTATATGCAAAACTACATATAATGTCCAATCCACATACCAAGTTTCATGTAAAACAGATAAGTAGTTTTAGAGGAGTTGCGCTGACAAGGTCATTTGTGAGTATTTTCTAAGTTTGAAGGGTCATAACTTACACAAAATGAGGGGATCAAAATTTCCTGGCAATATGCAAAACTACATATGATATCCTATCCACATACTAAGTTTCATGAAAATCGGATTAGTAGTTTCAGAGGAGTTCTGATGACAAGATTATTGGGACAGACGGACGGACGGAGTGACCCGACTCCTTGACCTGCTTCGTTGGCGACGCAGGTAAAATTGATAAAGTAAGTTACATATTAAATAAAGAGGCGTGATAAACAGCACATTAGAGCACATTAGTTTTTTTTAACGATGGTGATCTGTATAAATAGATTTAGTTTTAGTTGTCAATATACTTAATCAATCAATCAGATTTAGAATATACGCAAAAAAGTGTAAATCAAAACAGAATATTCTTACTCGATTTACTACCTCATTTAAATTTTCTAATAAATTGGTTTCGTCTTGACTTCTTCTGAAAGATAATTTTTGTACGATTACTTTGACTCTTAGTTTGTTATGTAGGAATAAGTTATAGTCCTTTGAATACCTGGCCTATACCAAAAGATTTTCATGAAGTCAAAACGCTATTTTTAGATAGGAGTTTCCCCTAGGGCATCGATATCTCACTACATGGTTTTTAATGTCAGGTGATTTTCTCAGACAAAGTACAGCTTACCCTTACGATTCAGAATATATATTGTTTTGGTCAAGTTAAACTTAAGGTAAAGAGGCTTGTCAAATTGAAAAATCAAAAATTTGGTTGAAATGTTAAGTAATTTATTTAGTATGTTGACACCTAATGTTACAATGATTATAGTGTGATGGCGAACGGGAACATTTTAAAATTTAATGGACCCAATGGACACACAGCCGAAATTGATTTTATTTTTTACCAAGTCTAAGGTGACTTTTTACTTGTCGTCAAGAACCTCTGGTGCAGTTTTTTTTTAATTTCGGTAAGACAAGTTGCATCTTATATTAACATTTAAAAATTGTTATTTCGTCAGTTTAGTCCAAAATATCATAACATTCCTGTATCACATAAATGCCTAATATCAAAAGTTATCCCAGTACCAAAATTGCCATGTTTAAAAGAAATAATATGGAATATTCCGTAAAGACACAGTCTACATTTTATAAACGTGTATAAGAAATTTTCAAAAAATCAAATATGACTGCGTGTAAAGCGCTTTACTGGATTAACCCTCAACACACACGCTAGCGGCGAAAAAAAGAAAGATCAGTCCAACTTTATATGAATTACTTTTAATGACTTAAATAAATGTACAAAATATGTATTTGCGATTAATTTCAAAATGCTATATTACAAATGTCTACCTTCAAATCACCATTTTGATTGTAAAGAAAACTTTATAGTCTTTTTAATAGTTGTATTCAAGAAAGGAACTACATGTAAACAAAATTATCCACTTTTAAATTACTTATAAAGACTAATTTTCTAGACGAAGATAATTTCTGTGCCATTTTATACAACTCAAAATTCATTCCATATAAACAATTATTACTTCCAGCTATAAAATATGTATACTTCATTTTCACAGTGCATGCCGTATAAAATATTTGAAACCTAGGACGAATTATATTGCACACAAAATATTTCAAACATGACGTTGGGTGGGGCTATGTCACTATGTATGTGTGTTAAATCTACCAATGAATTGTTTAATGTCATAATGGAAAAATAAAAAAAAAATTATGCTGAACTGATCATACCTTGAATAATATCTGCCCGTCAATAGTAAACTTAAACTCGAAATTTCTCCAACTAATCAGATATTCACATCTGGTTTCAACAGTGTCCAGCTGCAATACTAACAACACCCAACTCTGACCAGTGTACTTTCAAACAGGTTGTCTAAAAAGTTTTTATTTCAGTTTCTCGTCAACCTTGAAAAAACCCCTTTGTCCAAATATCTATTTAAAGATAATGCACAAAGAAAGATAATTAAATTCTTTACACTGTATTACATTTGTTTGCTTTTTGCACAAACAAACCAAACAGCATAATATGTTGGTAGATTGTCATCATCTGTCTTATATTCAAACATGTGAATTTGTTTCAATTTGGTTTAAAATACAAAAATGTAAAACTCTATTTTTGCATTTGATAGGCATTGACAAAGTTCGAATTGTGACTGAAAAAACTAATGGACGAGGACGACTAGATATCCTCCTCAACAGTAAATGGGGGACTGTTTGTTGGAATAATTGGAATATTAGGACTGCTAATGTTGTTTGCAGAATGCTAGGTTACAGGTAGTGTACTTGAAATAAACGCACTCTAATGCAAAATTACTTTTAAGTAGTAACTTCCTGTTTTGGTTCTAACGCTACTGATGAAAGGTTACTCCCTAAAATGTACATATAGCATTCATAAATTCTCCATATTTAATTAACATTGATAATTTTGTACTTTCACTTGAAACAATCTGCTGTGATGGACACATAATTTTGTATTGTACGTTTCGTTACCTGAGTCGCTCAAATTTTGCAAGTTTTCGATAAATCTTTTAAAGAATTGTCCACAAATCTCAAAAAATGCAATATAAAAAGATTCCGGTAATTTTTGTAAATCTCGATTTTTTTTATAAATGCACCTATAATTTTGTCGTTTTCCATTATAATTACTTTTGGAAAATGACAAATACTTTGGCATATATTTAGAAATGCTAAAATTTAGGCATTGTCCGAACTTAATTGTTCACAAAAATCAGCAATTGTAAAAGAGCACATGACAAACAATGGTATCTGGGATATTTCTAACGCTCTATTCAGTTGCCGTTAAGATAGTTAAATCTCTTTCTAAATTCCCCTTTCAGATTATTTGATTGCTATAAGGGAGAATAGCCAAAACATGAGAGATTCAGTTCATGTAACGTACATAAGTTCGTTTAAATAAGAAAAAACTGGTTATAGACCATCTTTCTTTATTTAGAATAATAATGATATGTAGCAATAGAAATGATAAAAGAACACTTTTTACAATGGCGAATAATTATAAGTTTACAAGCAATGGTTATAATACAATGTAACGCATACTAATCAGCTATTCGCTATGTACAGTTTTGGCAAACTTTGAATGCTGCTCCTGATTACATCTAGTAGGAAACAAAATGCATGCTAAATGTCGAAAGCTTAATTTTTCCCAATGCATAACAACATTGAACGCTTCGCGCGGAATAAATATAAACCGGACACTATTATGATAAAAATAAGGATATCCAATTAATATCGGAAAGTCAGCAATAAAAACTTTATAATCAGTTTTTTAAATCAACTTATAAATTCTGTTCCATACAAAGCACTTTTCATGATTATTATTCATTATGTAAGCTAGGATGTAAAACATTCGAAGTCCGATTTGTGCATTTAACTTAGAAAATATCTTTAAAATGCGAACAAGGTACTTATAACTTTGGCACGCACAATAAACGCACCCATTTTGAATGGTCAAAAAGTGTCGTTACGATATCATTTGATGGCGTTCTTATTAACAACACAGTTCGACATTTGACAATTACATGTATTTGCGGTTATTTAGATTAAAACATGTTACTGAACTGACGTCCTTTCTTTATGTAGAGTAAGACATAAGCTTAGTGACTGACCTCTGATTCGTGGAAACTATTAAGCCTGGCAAACTTTTATTTCAGTTAGATAAAATTTGCGATAAATTTAAACTGTATGCTAATGTAAAATAATTCGTTAATATTGTTTTAGAAATGTAATTGCAAAAATATTTCAAACTACACGGGGTTCCACAGCTGTGTTAATCGGAAACATTGATTGCATCGGAAATGAATCAGACATTGGATTGTGCAAAGGAGATTTCGATAAATCACAATGTTCAGAGTTTGTAGCTGGAATTGATTGTACAGGTATGGTGATCTTCACATAACTGCTATTTTTTTGTATCCGAATATTAGTAAAACGTAACTATGTAGACTGTTTCCATTCGGCATCAGGCTTAACTGATTACTCTCCTGACTCGTTTTTTTTGAATGTTTGGATTATCGAGTTATACAAAATATGCATGTGTATCATTTTAATTTGATTTTGTTTGGTAAGCCTAAAGTTACTTATTTCTTAATATGTGTTCAAGAAACCGTGATAACTCATTCCTAAAAACTATTTTGTCCCTTTGATTGATTGATTGATTGTTACTTAACGTCCAGCGGCAATATTTCATGCATATTCAGAACGAGATCATATTAATGAATGATGACGATGAATGAATCTTTCTTTGTACTAGGCCGACAGGTTGAGTCGGATTTTTTTTTCAAAGTGCTAGCTCACGAAAGCAACAGGCTGCAGGAAGACATGCCACTTTACCCAGACCCCTTATTCTGACTCTGGGCCGACCAGTCTTTGCTTTTAGTTTTGAATGCTGCGTGATTAGCGGAGGAGCAGCAAATACCAATTTCAGTGTCTTTGGTTTGACATGACTGGGATCGAAACACAACCTTCCGCACTTGAGGCAAGCATGCTAACCATTACACCACCGAGGCGGTCTCTGTTTGACTGTGTAAAGAACCGTTTATCCCTTTTTCTCACAAGTGTGTCTTTTGTGTCCTGTTAATTTGTCGTGACCGAATACGATAAAATCACGACTTCAAATAAAACCTGATTTACAATATTTTAAAACTAACGTTTTGCTGTCAATAGTTTTATAACCCGAAAAGCCAAATTTCAGGGATCTTAAGTGTTTAAAACATTCAGCAATTACTGTACTATAGCCTTTCATAGTTTGTTCGTTGTTTAATAAAGCAAAATCCGAATTTTAGGTGGCATTGACGTGAATTTTTCTGGTGTGACAATTGGAGACGGACGCGTTGATGTAGTTGACAGTGGTTTGTCAGGTAGCTTCTGTGATCATAATCTGGGATTCAATGAGGCAAAAGTTTTGTGTTCTATGTTTGGATATAGGTAAGCTCATATAAAGGTAAAAAACAGATTTCATCCTTGTTCAATAGAATATGGTGTTATAGTATACAATCATAGCCTTTCAATGAGGACAATATATGGATTAAAGACCTAAGAAATTTATATTGACCGAAGACATATATTTCTGTGGTTAATAAATTCTTGTATTGACTGATTATTAAAGCAATAATTGTTCTATTTATATTTGTTGCTAAAAACATAAGTAGTCTTAAAATAGTGATACGGAAAGTAAATTGAAATTTAAATTAAAAACTCATTTCTTAAATTGTGTATACAAGTATTAAAATGAGTGCTGAAATAATAAGGATTGAATATTTTAATTAGATATTGTGCACAGAAATGTTGAAAACATTTTTTAAAAGCAGAGGACAAAAATCTGACCAATTGAAAAACAATGACTAGACATAATACCTATGACGTAATGGTAAAAGCATGAATATAACAATGAATTTTATTGGTCAACGCAGAATGAGCTACCTAATCAAAATCATTTTTGCAGACGATTTATGCTCTACAAACCTATTAATAGAAACTCTTAGTCAATAAGTAATTTTAGACTGTATTTTTAGTAATTTCTGAACAACACGTATTTTTCGGGTGGAATGTGATCATGAATTTATAAATTACAAAAATATGAAATATTATTAATTGCATATATAATGGACTTAACATTAACTGTGTAGATAAAGCCTTTAAACAAGACTTTCAACAAGTGGAAATCCACTACTCCTGAAAAGCGCAAATAAAAATGAGTATACAAAATTAATAATGCTCCGACCTGAAAAGTATCAGAATTTGTCTTTTTTATTTATTAAATATACAAATGAAAATCCGATCTTTCTCAAGAACATTTTATAAAATACTTGCAAAACCATGTGTCAAAATATAACAATTACATGCACAATAAATTTCTTTTTAGAAATACGCTTCCATATTTTTATCACCTTGCAACACCGGAACTGCATCCCATTAGCTTTGGCATTGACCAAATGAAATGCAATGGAAATGAAAATCATATAGCACAGTGTACATTTACGAAGACAGCTAGCTGTGGAAATCGCTATGCCCATCTAAAATGTTTTGGTACGTAAACATACTGTATGTTCTCTTTAATAAATATTTAACTCGATCAGATTCTATTTAGGCCTAACGTAATATTCTAAATATCATTAGGTATTTAATATTCCTATAACGACTAATTTATCGCTACAAGATTGCAAATTAAAGGTCTAGGAAATCTTCAACTAGAACTGTTTTCCCCAGCTGAAGCGCAGTGGGACGATAGAAATGCGTAGCATTTCTGTCACTATTTGAATATACCTTTGATCTACATTATGCAAGACTATATATCTAGTGTTTTACTTTAACTTTGTCTTTTCATTACTTTAAAAAAAATAGTACTTTAATAGTATTTTTGCGCGTCATCTGACTCATGAATCAGATTTTAAAAAACATGTTCAAATGTAAATAGTTTAGAATAAATGTTTCTGTATGATATCTAACGAATTGTCAATTTCATTGTACACGTGATCAGCAGATTAAGTAGTTGGATACGAAGTCGCGTGAAGCGTTCTAGGATGGCAAAGAAAAATGTACTAAACAGAATAAAATTATTTTATATACTTAATAATGCATGTTTTCTTTCTGATAAGACATCATTTAATATATGAACAGGATGATTCAATCTACTTCAGTGTGACAAAACTATGTTTGCTGGCAGTACAATATAATTTTTTGTGGCATTTCCATCTAAATGAAATATTGAGAGATTTATCCATTGATTGATTGCATATTGCTTCACGTGGCATTGTTTTTAGAACTAGAACAAATTAGTATGACTGATGATGATATTTGAACGGTGGATTGCACTAGACTGAAACATCGAGACAGGACTTTAAAACATGCAAATACACACGGCAACAGACTGCTTTATTACCAAGGTTAACAATTCTGACCCAATTGTCTTTCCGATTAATCCAAAGTGATAATGGTTAAACTTGGAAATTGGCAATTACTGTCACACCAATGCCTGTTTATATTAATATCAGCACAACTTAGGAATTATGATATAATGCATTTCCCATCAATTTTGTAAACCGACCTAAAACAATTATATTCATCACATCTAGCAATTTTCCTGGCTTTCGATGTTTTTGGTCCTCTCAGAAATGTTTATGCACGTGTTTTTATACCTATTGATATTTTCTTCAAGGCTGTACAATATTGAATCTAGACTTCAATTAATTTTTATCAGAATCAAGAAAAGAGCGCAATCCCAACAAATTTGCAATGGCTTGAGTGAATCTCAAACAAAGTTTAACAGTCAAGTCTTTCATATGGTTTAGTATTGAAGTATATTTTTCTGCATACTTTGATATAGCTGAATACGTATCTAATTCAGAAAAAAATTTCCCTGAATGGTAATGCATATAATTTGGTGAATCTCATTTAACTACTTTTAGTTTAAGTATGTAACTGTCTTGGTTTTACTGTCACATTTATGAGATATTGAAATGTTTAAATGCAAGCAAATAAAGCATGAAATTTGGGCTTCGTGCTTTTCTTGTTTTAATTTCTACCTGGAAGAATAATATATTTTTTACTTGAAGTAAAATTTAAATTGCAACTGTAGGGTGCACTGTTGCAAAATGTTGAATCTCGAAGAAATAAAATATGATTAAAGGTTTAGTTGTGGCAGATTGAAAACCCCAATGACAATATATAATTTTAGACTGTGTTAAAATTTTCACCACGCCAACAGGAGAAATAACGTCTGCAAACTACCCAGGACCATATAACTCAAACACGGATTGTTTATACATAGTTAAGCCAATGGCAGGACTACTTCAGTTAGTAATAGATGTCTTCCAAATGGCTGATACTGGAGACTTCCTTCAGGTATTCGTATTTAGTTAAAATTAAATGTTGATATGGACATTTACGTTTTGGTTATTGTTGTCTGGGATAAAATAACCTAACCCTTACACACCTTAAATTTATTGAGAGGCTTAATATTTTATCATAAAAAATCTCAACCTGAGCTTGTTTTCAGTAACTGCGAGCATTTAGTAGATATTTGCATGTTTTCTGTTTAGTATATTTATTGTTATTCAGATACTCTCTATTCGGATGGGATGACTTTCTGTTTGATTTTGATTGCTCGAGGTCACTGCTTTTGTTTCCTTTGATTGGAGGTTGAGTTCTCACTGAACAAGTTCAACCCACCACATGTCTCATTTTCCTGTCTTAAGTAAAGAATTGTGGTCATAGTTTTGTCTCCTTGTTAAATATTTCGTTACATGTAAATTTTTGATAAAATTCAGTCAAGAGCAGTACCGTTTTATATATACACGATTTTTCTTTTGGGGCAACTCAGAGCTTTTCACAAAGAGTGGTAATCCATCCATGTTGGAGGTCTTGTAGAGACCTTTATATTTGTAAATTGTCTCTGTTTTTTTGTGGTTAGAGTGCAGTCTCTATGACATTTGCACATATTCTTTAATTTTCATATAACGGTAAAATATTAAAAATATAGTTTCTAGAATGAAATTTTGGCAGTTAAATAAAATTGAAATGTTTCTCATCAAACTGAATGTTGTCTGTATAATGTTTTTTTGTCCTCATACAATAAAGCTTTGATCTACCCATCAATATCAAACGAAAATTTAAAGTACATAAAGAGAAATTTATTTGTCGTGCATTTTATGAATTACAGGAAAGTAATACCCCTGATGAGCTCAAATGAGCTGCTATGTGTAAAGATTTGGGCAGAATATTTTTAGCATTTATAGTATTCGATATTGGAACTGTTCAATTTTTGAAATTGTTGATTTAATTATAAAGGCCTGGTAGATTTGTAGCTTTTTTCGTGGTAAAATATTATGTTAAAATGGTAATGATACTAAATACACCATAAACGTAATTGCCTGTTTGAAAAAATGTTATCGGTCTACGAAACAAAAGATACAGCTTCTAATAATTGAAACATTTATATTTTTCCTTTTCACAGGTAAAAACCTCAGCTTTAGGTTCTGAATTAGGCCAATATTCTGTGTCATCATACATTCCACCGTCTGCAGGGGAAGAGTTTTGGATCAGATTTAGAACCAATGGGCAGGGAAATGCAAGAGGTTTTAAGCTTCATTGGTCACGTATGTAATCAATTTGTAAATCAAAATTATTCTACTGTAATTTAGATTATTATACTTTAATTAAGAAATTTATTAAAGAAATATATAAGATATAAAATGTTCTATGGGTTTTCCCTCAAAAACAGTCAATGAATTCTTCTTCCCGCAGAAAACTGCGCATGCAGCAAAAAAAAAAAAAAAAAAAAAAAAAAAAAAAAAAAAAAAAAAAAAAACTGTGAGGAATTATGCACGTATCACATCTGCATCAAGTTTTGGAACAACAATGAATATAGATATTGATCAAATTCTTCTTGATGAGGATAAAAAAAAAAAAACAAATAACTCTTTATTGTTCACAGTGGTATTAAAAAGAAGCGATATGAAGCAATTGTACATGACTGAAGACAATACAATACCCTGTAAAGATACATATATGCTCAAATGGTTCATTTACTTACTTCAGTTTAATAATACAGTTACACTGATCAGAACTTAAAATCTTGAAAAGTTTATTTTTATATCCCTTGGTCCTTCAGACCTCAGGAAAATATCCTTCTCTCGATTTAATATGAATGATATTTACATCTGATGAGGACCCAAATTGTATGTTATATTTGAAGTTTTCTATGAATTCAGCAAATATAATATAGTCTTTTTGTAAAGATAACGTTTGCAAAATACAAAATCATGAAAATATGGTATCATCGACACAATATGTACCTTGATAATGTTGGTTCTTTAGGTTATTGCTCATTTTTAATAAAATTATTATTATCGTTTATTTTAGCATTCGATGTTCGAAATGCATTATCAGCTAACTGTGAACAAAGTCGATGGGGAGCTGCCATTAACCTTACCCTGTTGCAAATTATAGAACCATCTATTAACTATTCAAATATAATACTATCAGACCCCACGTGCTATGGTGAAATATTTGGAGATTTTTTGATGTTTCCCCAAAATTACGATGAATGTGGATCTGTCAAAAACGTAAGTACAATCTCGACTGCATGTTATTATTAAGATATTTCATTAAAAGACGAGGGTCATTAAGGCACATTTTTGACCCAAGAGTTTGACTTAAATGAAAAGTGGCTTGTATTTAATATTTGTAATTTTTTATTGAATAATGTCTATAAAAAGAAAATCCAACTGAATTTTTAGTTTAATAGATTCCACAAGGGTCACATCTCCAGGACATACAGAAATGGCTTTAAATATGGAAATACTTCAAAATTATTTCATTTGATACATCTTTTGATACAATATGATCGATTGTAATATAGATTGCACAAAAACATCTCAACCAAACTTTGGTATTTTTACAGAAAATGTTTTATTCTTTTTGAAATAGCCAATATACCCTGTGGTTTTGTCGAAATTACGAAAAGTATATAGGAATAAGTAATGAATTATTAAAATATGTATATGTTGGCTATTCCGTCTTGTACATTTCGTCGACATTACCGTGTCTGTCGAAGTTTCCTCTGTTGTGTGGCTCTTCGGTTGTCTTTGGCTTCCCAATTGTATTGATATGTTGTATTTGATGTTTTTATGCATATTTGTCTTCCAAACTATGACTTCTTGTCATCTCAGTTATACAACTGATATCTTTTATAGGTCTCAGGAGCGTTTGTAACATATTATAGTAATATAAGTTACGTAGTTAACGACACAGATGTTTGGACTTTACCACTAGAATGTAAGACTTTAAAAACAACTGTAATCAATCACAGAAGTGGTAAAAACATCAAACTAAGAAACACTGGTAAGCTTTGGTTAATAAGCGTAAAGAATTTATTGAAATATTTTCAGATATAAATAGAAATAAACATTGAAAACACTTACAGTTAATTTGATAATAGCTAGCAAAGCTGGCATTTACTGTATAAGGTGTGGAAAAAGGAATATGAATCATGACCGCACAGCACATTGATGCCGTTGAAACACTTTCGACAAAACGGAAGAGGAAATACGAAAATAAGGCACATGCGCATGTATAAAAAAATTTCAAGGCTCTCCTACAGGGAAACGTTTTCCGTAAATTTGCTGTTTTGTTTTTTTTTCTTTTTTCTGTATATAATAAAAAGTGTAAGACATTTTCTCGATTCTTCGAAAATTTTCTTATAAAACGAGCGACCAATGACGGAAATTTCCGAAAGTGATTGTTGTCGTCTGCATTTGCCGATTGACTTGATCGCTAGATTTTCAAATTCTCTTGACAAAAAAGGGCTTCGCTGGCATCTCAGGTAACACCTGTTTCATATTATATGATAATATAAAAAAACAGATAGTTCAATTGCAGATCTGTAGTTTGCCTGTCGTTTAATCACAAGAACACGTGACAAGAAAAAGGATTCTTTTGTTGCTGAAGGCATTGTGCAGACTTGTTGATTGTTATTTTTCGTAGTTTACAATTGTTCATTTAAATGTGGTGCGGGTCTCCTTGACTTTCACCGTAACTGTGTGTTTCATGAACAGAAAAATTTAAAAATAAAATAATAAAAGATGGAACAAAGACACCCCAACATTAACGAATCCTGACTTTAGGACATGCAACCTACGGCAATTTTGAAATCGTCTTATGAAAGCTACCATCCACCAAACTCCACATATTTATGCTTTTCGTTTGCTTTTGCATTTCTTTCAGTCTAATGTTTATAATAACTTTAGTATTTCTTTTCTTGTTTTAGACAATTGTGTTTCTTATCAAGTGCCTCTTGTTATCTGTTTTATTGCTACATCACATATTTAAGGATTACAATGCTGTGCATGACAACTGACTATGAAAATAGGTATATTTTCAAATATCTGTGCAATAACATGCATAGAGCAGTATGCCTGTCGAAAGAAATGTCAAAATACAAAATTACCAATGTTAAATAAATATGGAAAATTTAGGTATGCTATATGAACATTTCAAGGAGTAACCTCTCATCAGTACCATTAGAACCGAAACATAGGAAGTCAAATACTCAAATATAGCAAAAGAAACACTCAAATCTAAACAATTCGAAATGGGAAGCCAAATCCGACATTAGAATGGTAATCTGATATTGTAATCTGGGGCCAGCTGGTGCTCAGTTAACCACTTTTTTCAAAATGTTTAACTTCTAATATCTAAATAGTAAAAATCTACAATTTAAATCAACAATTAAAGTCTAGATTGGGTGCCAATATTTGTAAAGAGAATAATAATCAGTCGATGAAAATACAAGGATTTTAAAAGCTTTTTGAAGTGTGTCCTGAAACAGCTAGAATATTATGGGTGCAAAGAATTTAAAATTGGTATTTGCTGCTTCTCCGCTATGCACGCAGCATTTAGGAGTAAGAGCAAAGACTGGTCGGCCCAGATTCAGAATAATGTGTCTGGGTGAAGTGGCATATCTTCCTGTAGACTGTTGCTTTTGTGAGCTAGCACGTTAAAAATCTGGCTCAGCATTTCAGTCTAGTACAAAGCAGGGTTCATCATCATCATTCATTAATATGCTCTTGTCCTGAATATGCATAAACTTGTCACTGGACATTAAGCAACATTCAATCAATCAATCAACCTAAGTTTTTGAAACACCTTCTTGTTGAAATTTCTTTTATTATTGCTAATTTTTATTTTGGGTAAAAAGTTCTCAAGTTATAGAAAAAAACTTGCCTAGTTATGGATCAGATAGAATGATCATCACACCTTGGCAGGGTTCTTATTATCCTGGCTATAGATGAATGTTTCATAATTAATGTGAAGTGAAACTTGCGTAAGATATAAATTCGTGTTAAGAGGCTTCTTGTGGAATTCAGTTGAGAAAACCATTAAAATGTCTGCCAATTTACACCTAAAAATTTTGTCAACATGCTACTTTCAACAATTTAATACTCACGAGACATATTAAGATTAATAAGAACTCTATTTCCAGAGACCCAAAGTTGACCATCAATAAAATCAGCCACATCTGTCAGTGGGTTAACAACTTCTCCACCACTCAAGTCCTGTAAACAAGATCAAATCAAGAGTTATCTCCCATGTAAGGTAACCCTGGCTCTCACTTTATTGTGACTACAAGCAAAAGCACAGAATAAAAACAAAATACACCCCTTATCTACATATTCAAATTTTATTTATATTCTCCTTGAAACAGGCAGTTTATGCTTAGTAAACCTAGATTTAAAGGCTCTCAAAATCTTTAATGGATAAAATGCTCAGTAAAACCAGCATTTCAAACTGTCTAAAGCTCACACAAATAAATCCCAAATTTTCTGACAAAAAATGTATAAAAGACGTACCTCCACTTCCTGTGCTGTCTGTTTGGTTTTGTCTTTACCTTTGCCCTTTCCTTTACCTCCTCCTTTTGTGTCCGGTGCTATGGATGCTATAAATAGAAGCACAAAGATTATATTTTCATAAAATCATGGAAGCCTTTAATTGGTCATAGAAAATTAAAATATATCAGTTTGGTAAATATATTATGCAAAAACTGCTCATAACCATTTAAACTTCAAGTGAAAAGTCAATAATTTCTAATTCTTTAATAGAAAACTTTGCTCCATTTTTTTGTCAGGTAAATATTACTTATTCCATGAATTTTTTTTTTTTAAATTCACTTAAGCTTTTACCTACAAAATCAAAACAAGTGGTAAAATTTTCAGTCCAATTTCTGAAGAAATGCAGTCTTTTATATATATGATTGAAACCTAATATATCAGTTATTATTGAATTATAGTCCTAACTGTAAAAATGCATCACATCACCAAAAACCAAATAAAAATGCATATACAGTAAGCTTTAAATTGTCGTAAGACTTACAATCACTATTAAGTCTTGTATAAGGTATAATTGCTCATATTTCGACTTGTAAAAAAACAAACCTCAGGTTTTATGAAAGAGTGACCATTTCATTATAAAGTTGTACTGTTAGAATTTCTTCTTTTAAGGTTTTGGGGAGGGGCTGCATTTTTATAACATTCAAACAAGGCGTAATTCTTATCTTAATTTCATCAAAAAGTATTGTTTCTGGATTGACTGTTTTGTTTGATTGGGTTTAAACATCACTTTCAACAAAGATTTACTAGTAAAGGAAGTCAAGAGAGAACCACCGTCATTTGGGCAGGTAACTGACAAACCTAATCATGTGCAATGCAAGTTAAACGCAATCCCTGTTTGTATGGTACAAAATGCAAATTTTGTGATTAGAAAAATTCTGTCCAGTGTAACATGCAGGTAAACTATAAAAATAAAATGATCACTCCTTTATATTTTTACCATATTTTTTATATATACATCATTCTAACTAAACACTGACAAACACAAAAATCTATTGGGGCAAGAAAACATTGGTTTTCCCAAAATTATAACATGCAAATAATATGTTGTTTTATATAGATGTTTACCACTAGTGATAAAAAAATCATTTAATTTAACGCAAGGCCAAATGATCCTAATAACTAGATTTTTATCCACCTCTTGAAATAAAAATGGGACAAATGGGAGAATTGTATTTTTATCTCTCAAATATGTCCTACAAACAGCCATAAAAGATAATAAAATGTATATACATGTAATTTGTGCTTAACTTTACAACAATATACAGTAAAATCTATTAAACTTAGACCAGACCAGAATTGGACACAGAAATTCTTGGAATTGTAACTGTTAACAAACATTTAAAAAATTACCTCGCCCCCTTTTTAAAAAATTTTGTCAAATTTTTTGGGGCGGTTAGAGATGAACATCTAGCAATTTTTTTTTTTTTTTATTGGCCTAATATAACAGATTTTTTCTTATGAGAATGATTATCAAATAATTCATCTTTGTGTTCCAATTTTTAATAACCTTTGACAGCTGAAATGCCAAAAGCCAAAAAATTTCTGAATAATTAAAAGAATTTATTTTCTGTCCTGGTAAAATAAACTTAGCTTAAAATCAAGAAATTGCAAACCAGGGCCTCAAGCCATGTTGTGGATAAATGTCAAAGCTCTGGTTGTTCTGATAGAAAACTCTTTCTACAACTCATGAAAACCTATATAATAAAGCTCTGGTCTCAAACAACAATGCCATGCCTTTCAACATAAAACTTTTGGGTTAAACAGGTAGGTAGATTATATTGACAATCAGGATTGACCACTATTTATTACTTGGTATTAGGCCACTCCAAATTAATTAATTGTTCTTTGGATTCGCTCACTTCTCATTTTATGGGTTCAACATTTTTAAAAACTTTACTTGCTCCATTTTTTTGGTTATTTTTTTTAGAAATTTTCATTGTTATTCCTAAATTAAATTAAAAAATTAAATTTGCTAACTCACTCATTAAAAGTACAAAAAGAAAGGAAAAAACTTTTTACTGTTGTTTTCACATAAGTTTTTGAGGTTGCGCTTCAATATTTTACAATTGCTAGAAAAATATTTAAATTAAAAATTTTGCTTGCTTGCGCCTATTTTTAGCACTAAAATTCCAAAGAATAAGAAATGAATTTGGAGTGGTCTAATTTGTGTTTGTAAATTCTTATCTTGTCCTATTCATGATGATTTGATTCATAATAAATAAATTCCAAAACAATTACTATGACTAAGGCTTTAAGATTTTTCTTTTCTTCTTTTATTTTAAAAAGTTAAATTGGGACTATTAAAGATCAAAAATAAATTTACATTTTACTTTAAAATTCAAATGTAATCTTTTTTTTCATTTTTAATCCATAAATATTCAAAGATTATACACTACAGCTCAGGACATTTTTGACAATTCCATCTGCCCATGATGGGCACTCTTGCCCACTGACATTTAACTTAAGATTTTGTGATATTTTTGTATGCAAAAGCTTAAATTAGCTTATGAATGATTGCTTATGCAAGTCTCTTCACAAGTAAAAAGAAATTATGTGTCTGTGGCAAACTCTGTACTGTACACAGTGCGCTATATAGCAGTTTTGTCCACTCTATGTCCAATTGACAACCATGGATGGGTGGATGTCAAAAATGTCATCAGGCATAGTGAAATATAAAGTACATGTATACAAAATCTGATTTTTTCAACAAGGAAATTAAAATACAAAATTTGTCCCTATAACATCAATTTATTATGAGCTCTTGCATGCATCAAAACTTATCTAGTGCTTTAAAATAGTTAATAATAAATAAAAAAAGCAACCCTATGTCAAAATTAGCAATGTAACACTTATACCCTGAATTATAATATACCCATTTACAGATATAAATTAATTATAAATATTAAATCAATACCTTGACCACAATATTTATTTCTACAGTAAAATATTTCAGTCTAAATAAATAAATACCCAATTATCCACAAAAATCATTTATTTCTATGGTAACATTATTTCAGTCTAAATAAATAAATACCCAAATATCCACTAAAATCAAATTCTAAATTAGTTAATATTTTTATGATCAAATTTGTGTCTTACCATTTGGAAACTGTGTACATATAATTATAACTGTAACAGGGTATATAAAGTGTATCAACATTAAGAATTTTTATTTTGCAAATTTTAACTGTGAAAAATTTTGCAACCAATTAATAAAGTAAGTGGTCAAAGAGGGATAATTGTGTAATGGTGAGGGGAGATAACTGCTTTACCACTGAGTGATGAGACAAATCGTATTGCTGCTGTTGTGAAAGAATACAAAAATGAATGTGAGAAAATTACAAAATATATGACAGGTTTAAGCTTACTCAAGAACAGTAACTTTGACTATTCATAATGGAGAGTTGTCTAACTTGGCAAGGAGTAACTTAAAATGAATTAACCAAACTTTAATAATTGTTGTTTTTCTTTGCAGTTAGGACTCTTTTGTTTAGCTAAATGTGGGAGGGTAAGATCACCTCATTAGTTACATGCATGGAAATAAAATAGGTTAATTGTGGGGCAGTTTAGGAACGTCCTCCTGCCCTCCCACATTCATGTTAACAAAATAGCCAAAGCCAAATACCAAAAAGATGATGAGAAACATCAGTGGATTATGTCCCTTTACAACATTATTACATTTGGAGAGAAAGCAGATAATTTAAATTTTGCATATGAATTTTGAGATAATTAAATGGCTACCATTATTTGTTCTGATTTGACCATAGGCTAGAGTTGTTTACACACCAATTTTATCCTGAGCTATAGTGATTTGAAATATGTGTTAGCAATGAGATCCAATGGTTACATCAAAACAAAATATGGCAGTCGTAAATATTTCAATATGGTAAATATATAGAAATATACAAAAAAAAACAACTTTGACTGAAAATATGCTTCCAGCCAGAAGCAAAGTGCCTTCAACAAATTGTGAAGTCATTGTGTATGCAAACCATAATAAATCGGGATTTTACTTTGGGTAAAAATCCTGTTGAGGTTTTTATGACCCCAAATAAAAATAAGGGTAGGTGTTTTCATATGCAAATGACAGACTGTCTGTCCCATTTGCCATATACGGACAACTTTATAAAGGGAGATAAATACAATTATGTTTCCCATTTACAAAAAAAAAAGAATTTGTTTTGCTCGATTATTAATTCCGAAGACAACTCTATTATGAAAAAGCCATCACCAGTGAATAATCTGTGCGGTAAAAGGGGAGATAACTTATTTACCAAGTGTTGCCATTAATTGAAATGAAGCTGTCATGAAAGATGAAAAATAAATGTGATAAAATAAAATGTGTTGAGGTCTTTGCAATTTTACATTCAGGTTTAATGTGTACAAAAAGTGCAGATAATTATTATTTTCACTACAATTTTTCTGTTCCATTAAAAAATTTTGAATAGGCGCAACACTTGTATCAAATGTATGCATAATGGTGGCTACATTTTATTTCTTATATCATTAATGGAAAATGGAACAAACAGCCTATCATTGTAAAAATAATGTTCATTGCTGATAATTTGATTGAATGATTTATTGAATGTTGCTTAACGTCCAGGTGCAAATATTTCATGCATATTCAGGACGAGAGCATATTAATGAATAATGATTATGAATGAAACCAGCTTTGTACTAGAACAACACGCTTAGCCGAATTTTTAAAGCGCTAGCTCATGAAAGCAACAGTCCACAGGAAGACGTGCCACTTAACCCCGACACATTATCCTGACTCTGGGCCAACCAGTCTTTGCTCCTAAATGCTGCGTGTTTAGCAGAGAAGCAGCTAATACCAATTTTAATGTCTTTGGTTTGACCCGGTCGGGGATTGATCCCACGACCTTCTGCACTAGAGGCAAGCACGCTAACCATTACACCACCGACGCAATTCTGATAATTTGACATTGTAAATGGAACTCCTCTGGTGTTATCCTTTCCAAAGCATTATTTTTTTCTTTGCATAAGAACCAACAATTTCCATATCAAATTTTTATTTTGTGGCATCTTTAAAATGGACTTACTAATGGAATTTTAGGCAAAATTCAATAGAACAATATCTATGACAAATCAAGGAAAACCTGTTTCTGACTAAAATTTTAATGCTTGAAGAAAGTCTGGCTAATTTTGTATCCATTCCAAAGTTCCTCAAATTCATAACAACAATTTGAATACCTAGTAACTTTAAAAATTGAAAAGCAAACATACAAAATACTGTGCAATTTGTGATTTGCATTTTCTTCAAATTTACTGTATTCTTAAGAAAAACATTTACATGCAAATTTTTATAAACAAATTTTTGTATTATGGCTAAAATAATTTTTGAACTGTAATGAAATATTATAAATCGTAAGACATGTAATATATGTATAAAAAAGTTAATACATGCAGTATAATTATGATAACCTGAAAATAAAACATGATAAATACACCCCCATGCATTTGTAATTTTACAACATAAATATGGATATAATTGAACATGCAACTATAATGAATGGTGAAGAAAACCAAAACAGTAGATTTTTTATCTCATGCAAGAAGGAAGGAATAAAATGACAAACAGAGTTAAGATATAGTTCAAAGGTCAATTCTTGCTGTTATCAATATTTACTTGTAAGACACCTTTTTGTAGAGATGAAAGATCACTCACAGAGAGAGATGATACCCTCTATAGCCCTTCAAGAAAATCTTCATTTTTTAAAAAAAATCCTCATTTTCTTATTGTATAGACAAAGTTAAATTATCGTTTCTGATTATTTTTGCTATGAAATAAGAAGATATTCATATTTTTTTAAAGTTTTTACTGTCCTCATTTTCTTATTGTATAGAAAAAGTTTAACTTTAAAGTTCTTATTTTTCCTATAAAATAAGAAAATCATATTTTTTAAAAGTTTTTTTTTAAATCCTCATTTTTTATTTGTACAGACAAACTGATTTGTTCTGATTATTTTCCTATAAAATAAGAAAATCATATTTTTTAAAAGTTTTCTTAATCCTAATTTTCTTATTGTACAGGCAAAGTTTAACTGATTTGTTCTGGTTATTTTTCCTATGAAATAAGAAAATCTGACCAGAAGAAAACTTGCTGTTTTTATCTTTTTGATGTAAAATTTGGACTCTACTGTGGTTGTCAGGACTGGGGAAAACAAGGTCAGTCAAATGCTTTATTATTGGGGCTAAACAGATTCTGAACAACTAAGCTTCAGCAGCATAAAAATAATTCCTTGCATTCTGATTGGTTGTTGTCATGACAGCCAACAAATTTCCCAATATATTCTTAATTCTATGGTTATGAGTGTTGGAAACATTCATTTTAAATCGTTGAATGTACAAGTTATTGTTTGAGAAATTAAAGTTAAAAAAGATGCTTTTTGGGGGGGGGGGGGGGGGCGGGGGGGGAAACAGCCTTAGAGTTCATTGTAAAGGGATCTGCTGCTGATTTCACAAAAAGTCTTAAGTCTAAGATTAATTGTAAGTGTAGAGCCTTTAAAGGAAACTTCATTATGACGTCATAAATTACGATAGAAATTACACTTACGACATTTTATGAAACTGACTGCAGATCTACAAGATTGTCTTTTCTTACAGCAGATATTAAAATTCTGAGTAGAAAAATCAAAGTAGAAAGGTAATCTTACACAACATCAAAGACCTCATGCTCAGAAATTACATGTCTATGGATTGATTTGAGAAAGACAATTACATGTACATGCAAGGTATATCAGAATCTGAAATTGGAAATTATCTGCTGATTAACTGTTCAAATCCCCCCACCACCCCTATTTTCTGTAAAATGACATTGTAGTGTTTTTTTACATAATTTTTAAAACAAACAAACTTTTTCGATAAAAACAGCAACTTAACATCAGGAGACATTAGTATTGAGGGAGGAAAACTAATTATATTTTACATTTTCATAAATTTGTAGATAAAAACCTCTGTTTTTGTCAATTTTGTAGATTCTGATTATATTAGCGCTAATCCCCATTTCCACTTTTGCAAAACAGGTATAGTCAACATTGAGGTTTGTTTAGGGTATATTTGATACATAAAGAATCTTACATTGTAAGCCGTTGATTATCATATTTCTACAGTCGAGATGGTTTAAACTTTAAAGTTCCAAGATTTAACATGTTTTAATTGTGTATCATTTGATATTAAAATTAATGCCTTTCAGGGATCAAAATTTTTGATGAATTGCTATTTATCTATTGAAATTATTCCAGTGAAATGTGTGGTTGAAATTTCTTCAAATTCATAGGTTTTCTTTTACTGCTCAAAGATAAACCAATTGAAACTTATTTTAGTAATGGTGTCAGTACACTTTAATCTTGGTTTTTATATAATCAAAAATGAGCTAAAAAAAGTTTAAAATATCCCATTTGCATTGAAACAGAAAAACAGCAGAAAATCTCCAATAATATATTCTGTTTGAGTTTATAGGAAAAAAAAATATGTGTGTTTACTGTCACCTGACCAACCTTATTTTTTTAACCCCGACCCCAACATTTTTTTTGACAAAAATTTGTCACTTCTGGAAATTTTTGTTCTATTTTGTGAGGGAATCATCTTTGAATTAGGTAACCTGGTTAATCCAAGTCTCTATCTAGATAGAAAAAGCTATCTAAAAAAATAAAATACACGTAACAAGCTTTCGACCTTTCGACCCTATTATTTTCAGCATTACAGTAAACACACATATTTTATTTTTGGCCTAAATAAGAACCAAGAGTAATGTCCCCCTGAGAATCATGCAGTTTACATTGAAAGGTACACTGTAAGTAGAACAGACAGAATATAAAGCAGTATCAGACTTCAGTTTAAAAAAAATCTGACAATTTCCTCAAATTCTCTAGGTTTTCATTTGGTGTTTTAAGTTAAGGCCACTCCAAATTAATTAATAGTTCCAAATTATTTCTTTGGATTCGCTTGCTCCTCATATTATGGGATCAAAATTTTTTTAAAACTTTACCCGCTCATATTTGTTTCATTTTTTAGAAGTTTTCATCGTTTTTCCTAAATATAAAAAATTTAAAATTTGCTCACTTGCTCCTAAAAAATACAAAAAGAAAGGAAAAAAAATCTTTAAACTGATGTGCTCAAATATATTGTTATTGCAAGAAAAAAATTTAAATTAAAAATTTTGCTCACTCGCGCCAATTTTTGTCACTAAAAATCCAAAGAACTAGAAATATATTTGGATTGGCCTATATGGTGAGTTTTTGAGTGAAGAGAAAAATGAGATAATCTCAATTTAGAAAATTTTTTCAAACTGAAGTCATGTGTCATCATTCTTCAAATAATACAAAAAATCTCTTAGGCCATTGACAATAGATGTTTTGCAAGCCTGCATCAGCAAGACTTTGAAACAAAACATTTTTTGAACAGCCTAAGTGAAGTTAAAAGAAAAATGTTTTTTTTAAAACTAATCCCTTTTAAATAAATTTACAAGTGCCTGCAAAAATCATCCCATTAAAACATATCAACAAAATATACCAATGTTATTTAATCCGAATTATTGTTAATCCAAAAATTTTTTTGCTACGAAGTGTCTTAATGATTGAAAAATAACTATAAAAAACTAAAAGAGGAATCATCATTACAGGGATGTGATCGGCACATTTACCAAGGTTCTGCGGTGGAGTATCTATAATAACTTAGGGGAACTAATTCAGACAGGATTGGACACGCCCAAATCTGCCAAACAATCATATCCCTGTGACCCTGTCTTAAGAAAATATGTCTATAAAATTTTAATTCATGTCATATGTATAGTTTGCGACATTTCATAATGGGAAAGTGATCACTAATATATTTAATTCTAAACTATTGAAACTGACAATGATTGACCATTAATTTTTTTTTAAATAAGTATAAAAATAGGAGATGTGGCATGATTGTCCATGAGACAGCCACCCACCAAGTGACCGTAGAATTTTAACTTCTACTTTTAAGTGTTTTTATTATGAATCCCTTGTTTGTAATTATCTGTAAAGCACCCTGGATACCTATTAGAGCATATATTATAGCATATCATGTACATTTGAAGAATGACTGACTAATTAGTTCTACAAGTTCTCTCCATTTGTACATGCACAACTCACCTCCTGAACTTCGACCTCCAACAGTACCACTCTTATCGCCTTTATAAAATTTGTAAATCATGAATGTTTTTACTGAATGTACAAAAAAGTCAGTTTCATTGATACCTCAGACCTCCAATCTGCAGCTATAAATTTCACCCTAAAACATCATCAAATTCAGTCTGGTGTCATAGATAACAACCATGATGCACTATACCTAGAAAATTCAGACCAGAGGCCACCAAACATGGCCTGTGATGAAAATCTAGAAATTGGATGTTTTTTTTTTTCAGTTGAAACAGGTGAAAAAAACAAAAGCAATAAATGTAAATAAATGTGCCTTCCATGTTTATTAAGATAAATTATTGGAGGTTGGTAGGCCATTTCTGGGATGCAGGTTTTATTAGTCAAACCATCATGTGATTCCTAATGTCATGTGGTAAAATATAAAGCATATTCAGTGATTTACGGTAAAGAAAATGTCTTGATGGGAGCAAGGAAGAGTATCCTTGTCTGTAAGAACTTTATAAAGGCTTTGAACAATGTTTATTCTCACCATGGAAAAACTTTTTGATCAAGAATAAATCTTCTTTGATGCCTACACAGGAGAAATTGCTGGCATAGTATCAATGAGATGCCTTATTAAACAACGTATTCAGGTGACAAAGGAGTGTAATGAGTGATCCAGAATCATTTCTAGTAAACGACCTATTAAGATCAAAAGTGTGATTTTCTGCAGCGCTATTTCACTGCAGCAATTAAAATCAACACATTTTTTCTGGATCTTTTTTTAAAATCTGTTTCAGAATGAACTTGGTCATTTAATGAGTCATGAAAATATTAGACTGGATGTTGAAGTTGACTTGTTGTCATGTTTGAGCTTTTACAAGTCCAAGGGACAATTATGGAGACAATATCAATAAAATACATACAATTACAAATTAAACTTTTCTGGAAAAAATTTTATTATTTTTTTACTAAAAGACAACATTTTTTTACTTTAAAAACTTTAAAATGGATGCTATTACCATAGTAAGCACAGTCAAACTTGCCTGTATGGTCACCTCTTTAAAGCAGCCACCTGATTTTAAAGGCCACCTTTTCCATCCCCCATTCTTTCAGGTTTTATCACAAGTAAACTTTATTTAAAAGCCCACTTGTCTCATATTATCACTTTTTCTTCTTCTCAGATGTGACCTCTTAATACAAGTTTGTATGTTTATGGGGAAACTCCATATCAGACCTGACTGTAGCCCACATAGTCTGGATGTCCAAAAATACAGTACAATCTTAATTACTAAGTGGACATCTCATAAATCTCACAAACTAATTTGTACATTTGTCTGTTACTTGGAATTAAACTTTCAACAATGAAAAGGAATCTAGCATTCTAATTTAAAACCGATAAACAAATTAATATAAACAGACAAGAAAATGTACAGTCTTTCTAATGCTAAGTTCACATGGACCTATAATGCACATAAAAAATGTTTTGAAAAACGCTTAGAAAACAGTTGTCATGTCCACACGTCAACAATTAGCAATGTGCATCAAATTGTTTCAGCTAACATGCATTATCCAAAACCCATTCAACAGGCGTTTTCACTAATGCACATCAAATTAAACGCACTGGACACAAATACATTTCGAAAAGGTTTCAGTACGATTCACAATTGATAATGCACATCAAAAACGTATTACATGTGAACTCAGCATAAAATATACATGTATCATATGATCTGCATTATCTGATGGCCTTGCACTGCATTACAAAATCAGTCATTTAATAACAGGGAACCAGTGTGGAAACCAGAGTGCAATATATAAACATATAAATAAGGTAAACTGAGTGTATGGTTGGAATCTCTCTGGTTATATAAATAATGGAATATCATCAACTGATGAATATTAAGAAGGAAAATGAAGTATCTATTAATATAAGCAGTAAGAAATTTTCTTTGCAACAAACCTCAACAGTTTATAATAAATATGAATTTATCATGAATATGCATGAGCATTTATCTGTTTCGAAAAAGTGTATTTGAACAATTTTGTCCTATGTAGTTATCAATTCATGAGTCATGAAAAAAAAAAATTCCAAGACAGAATATTCAACATAAATTAAACATGGAGATAATATATATACACAAGCCTAGAAATATTTGGCAAAAATTGACACAAGTACGTACTTACATATGGGGGTAAATTTAATGCCCCCATCGCCTAAAGTTGGGTACATAAAAATGTTTAATGAAAATTGATAGAACTGTTGAAACTCATTGTAATTTGTCAAATCTGACCTGTCACAATTTGAGTAGGGCAAATTATGTCACAACTATTGTGCAGGGGTAGTTGGATTCATAGAATAATTTTAGGTTGAGTCCAAATTAAGACAAGGCTGCTAAGTTTGCCTTCTCCGCAGATATTATAATATTTAACATTTATGTAATACTTGTCATAGTATATACAAACTATGAAGGGCAATGATATAACCCTTAAAAATCTCTTCTATGTTTGTCTTAACCATTTTGACAAATTATATTCTAAGGATCTAAGTAACTTAGATAAATTTCATTCTGTTTCATTTAAATGCAAAATGCTCTAATAGAAATGGATTTTCTAATGTTTACTTTAAATGCCATTTCTGTAGCATGTTCAAAATAAATGTCATCAACAGCTCCGATTTGAGAACTTTCAGATCCAAATAATTCAAATGTTAAATTCTTCTATCATATATTGCTTTGCAAAAGTGGAAGTTTGAAGTAGTGCATAAGAATTTCAAAAGAAATTAAAGTGAGTAGGGAACTTATAGAGACAGGGGTCTTTGCAACAAAATATTTAATTCCCTTCAAATTCAAGTGACAA
>JAULBM010314528.1:3257-13909 GCA_032357055.1 Geukensia granosissima | reverse complement strand
ATGGCTTGTTTCAGAGTAACTCTTGATCCATTTTTTACTGCCAATAGAATAAATGTCAGTTACTTGGAAAGAGGTTTTGTAGAGCAATAGGCAGACCCTGCAATGTAATGTTGGTTGTAAGGACACGTGTGAAGGTTTGGAATCAAGTGAAATGAAAGGAGGTCAAATTCTTCCTTTTAGTTGAAATTCAAAAAGAAGACAAAACTGACCGATGATTGTCAAGAATTTCTTCTTTGATAAGTGTCGTTGGGGGTACATGTTTGGTTGCCAAGTAAACTGTCAATACCTTATTCCTTTATCAAACAGCATATATAGTGTGATTGTGATTTACAAACAAAAACAATTTTGTTAGGGGCTTTATCGGCGAGGACGACAACATATTTATCATGTAGTTCAGAGACATGTTTGACAACACTCGGATCTTTGAAGATCGATTTCGCGTGTGTATTCATAGATCTTGTTAACTTTTGAATTCGTACTGGTATCAACGACCTCACAGCCTTCACTCATTCGGAAGGGTATCTAGTTCCTCTCCTTTGCGCTTCGCCCACTGTCTAGCATAATCCTCGACCGAATCCATAAGGATCTTGAAATTATACTTTCAGTTTATGGATCACGGAACTTTGGCCCTTTGGCAAACACATTTCGTAGAGAAATGTCTTCGACAATGTTCAGGTCACCAGTAATCACTTGGCCGGCAGGTTTATATTTGAATTGGGTACTTTCACAAGTGCAGTCCGGGGGTTTAGACTTGTAGTCGTCGAAGCTGAGATTCTTCAACACGTGTTTTTAGTTGAAAAACTTGGTTGCAATTGGTGTAGTATATGTACTGTATATGAAATAATTACTACAGACTGATCTTTAAAATAAGGTGGAATTTTTCATTTGACCGATTTTGCTGAAATTGATTGCTTCAAAACCAAAAGTCGAAGATTGGTGTCGAATTAAATAACAGTTTTTATAAAATTCATGCAATATCAATCGTGGAGTGAACAACCCACCAATCTGCAGTTGATTTTTTAAACTTTATTCATCATATCATAACACGATTACAGCCGTTTCTCAGTCAAGGCTTGTATTTTTGATAACATCATACACGTATATCTCAAAGACATCAACTTAATCAAGAACGTTAGTCTTGCAAATGGCCGTTTTCGTGTACTTTGTATTTTTTCATCTCAAAAGCACACGCCTTATATAGAACACAAAGACTGGTTATGTATACAGTAACAGTCTTTGACTTTAAAATAAGTTTGAGATTGGTAGGTTTTTTATATGATTGAATTACATCCAGCATGATTTTAAAATGGACTGGTACTTAATACTTGACGATGTTCTGCATTAAAGATTTTTACGTTGGAAAATGTTGTAGAGGATACTCAAAGAGGTCTAGTGACCGAATCAACTGATCATCAACGGTAACAGGGAAGACCAATAAAATGCTGAATAAAATGAATAATTAAGAAACTGTCGTTATTTCCATATAAAATATTAATATGAGAATAAAAAACTAAATGAAACTTCAACTCAAGGTCCCCTTAATAATGTGAGATCTGCATAGAGAAATTGCCTATCTCTTTTCCCACATGTTTCTGAATTAACAAAATAGCTAGTCTAGAAGATTTGGAATATATCCCGGAAAGACAGCAATCTACCCAAGCCTCAGTTAATTGTTCTTCACATTTAGGATGATTTTATTACGCAAGCTCGCCTTGCGGCACTTTAAGTCAAAATGTTGGAGAAATATACACTCCGTATGCAGGTTCGGCTGTTATATGGCTAAACACGAACGAGAAGTTAATTTTTTATCCTAAAGTTTTGTTCTAAACCCGTCCTAACTGTTTTCGAACTCAAAATGTTGAAAATCCGGTAAAAATATAATGACAATTTATTAACCATTACAATCTAAAAAAGAAGTCCAAACTAAGCTAACGGTTATCTATGCATCAGAACTAAAAGCCTTAGAAATCAATGGTAATATTGAACGAAAAAATTAAAGGCGTCTATGTAATAAATGATGCCAATAACAGTCCACTAGCAGTGACATACAACCAGTGGTGGTAATTAATGTATCGTAGAAACCATAGCTGTTTGATACATGGCTATTTCGTTGACTGACAACTCGTCAGCAGTGCTCGAAGTCAAAATGTTGGAAATCCGATTAAATACAATGACAATAAATAGAAATGATCACTATAACCAAAACAATCTAAAAGACAACAGGAGTCAAAAACTAAGCTAAATGGTTACCTCTGCATAAGTATCAACCGTATTTTTTGATAACTAAATATCATGGCAGCATTAAACATAATGCTGCAAACCATTCCAGATTTTAACTGCAGAATATTAAACGAATTTCTTGAAAGAAAACTGTGTTTTGTATTCACTGTTTATGAAGCTGGTTATTCCGTAGAACGAAGAGTTAGGCATGAGCTCTACCATGCAACCATATTTCCGGTGTACATCTCTATAACGACTGTGGTATACGTACTGGGAACAAGTTTTAAGGGTATTTTGATAATAAACCATAAAACCCCTTAGTGCAAATGAATAGGCTTGACATGTCAGACACAACAACAATACATCTCTACATAAATCATCGATTTTCAATTAATTAATTTTGGATATCTCATAAAATAGTTTTTCGACCCTAACACCAAATTAATACTATCTACTCGTCATCTTTTGATTCAAATTAAATTAGAATTTAACCGGTTCTTTGATAACAAGGTCATTTTATTAAGCGTGTGTTTTGCAATTTTCTGAAAATTTAAAATTGATAAGACATTCCAAATTGCATAATCGATCTGTGAAAGATGTTAAAAATTTCATATCAATTTATGAACGATGAGTCGAGAGACCAAGGAATGGTGGTATTGGGGATGGGAACGTGGCTGGCCAAAACAATTATACCGTTTGGAGGCCGTTTTGAACTAAGATTTCCTACCTTAACATCGTTTAAATAATGTTTATGTTAATCATGAAAAACAACTGTCAATATAAAATTAGGAGATGTGGCATGATTGTCCATGAGACATCTACTCACAAAGTGACTTTCGAATTTAAACTCCTACAGGTCCCATTATGGTCTTCAGCAATAAACATACCATAACGGACGCTGTCATTTATTATTCTTAAATGGAACTAGCCCAATTTAATTGGGTTGTTCTTTGGTGTGCATATCAATTAATTTCTGAATTTTATGTCATATTTCGGAATAGAAACTTGTCCACAGACAAAAATTGTTGTGTTTGTTATGAACTGTGGACCATTAAGTGTTAAATGGATGTTTAATGTTATTTGAAAAAAGATAATTGATATCAGCTGAAATTTCATCATCGTAGCATTTCACCTATGAATCGTTCAATCGTTTTATAATACACTCTTTGATTTTTTTAACTGACCTACACACTGACGTCAGACAGATTATAGCAACTAGTGAAATTACTGCAATGGTAAATGTTTACTAACTTTAGCTAACCTTTCTGTTTTTTCACCATTCCTTGTTTCAATCAGTGCGACGAAAATATAGATCGTAATGAGAGTTTGTGAGGTTAAAAAACTTGCATAAGAACTATCAATAATAATTTTTTATGTCAAAACAGTATGGATCGTTTAAAGAATAACCATACCAGTTCGTTACCCTCGTTTTATAAAAATTTATTGTCATATATGAAAAAATATTAGAATATCGTTTTCACAATAATAGTTGGCGACAACCCTGAAAAAGCTACTAGTAGCTTCTACACCTGAAATCCATTCATTAAACGACAATGAATCTGCCCACCATGGTTTGGCTTGCTATTAAACACCTAATTTGCATATAAATGCTGATTTATAGCAATAGATAAATAAAAAATCATTTTGAAAAAAATACGACACAAAATCACTAACTTAAACTGAAACTCTATTCGAAGAAAATTTCCATAATGGTTGGACAATCAAATTTTGCCGATTTGGTTATTTACCAGCTGCAGAACGGATACGTAACCTTCGAAATGCAAAATTTTCCTTTTCCAAACAAATATTCACGCAATTGCCCCCACCCAAAAATTTCCGCGTTAAAATATTAAATGACGAAATAATGGGGTTAGTTCTAATATACAGATATATAATATGAAGTTCAGATTAATAAAATTTTACTATAGAAAAAAAAACAATTTGTAAATTTGTGTATTTTAAATTTTAAAAATCGAGTGCATATTATACTCTCATGTATTTAAATAAAATCTTTTGTTTAATATTTTCTCACTATATTCAGTACTATGCTGACAATCTTGAGACATACGGCGATGCATATTTCCATGCCTAACACGAATAAGATTATGATAATTGTCAAATTTGTTGCTTCTACTGGTACACGTGGTTTCAACATATATCAGTGGTTCAAGGAATAAGTTAATATTTTATATTATCCAATCAGTAGAAACCATATTTATACAATTGACCAGTCCCTACCATAACGCGTAGGGAGAATTTAACACATTTTTATCACAAATTTTCTGAAAAACGATTATGATATTTTACATTCAGTCTGTTACAGTCTAATAAAAATTCCAACATCCCAATGTCAATGGCTTAATTTACGTTTAAAAAGGAATGATAATGCACAAAGTTTGGCCTCTAAAAGTTGATATAAACATATATTTTGAACCAAAAATTCTGCGATGTTTTGCGCAGTATAATGTCATAATATGCGTAGAATTGTGGCAAAATTTTTTATTCTTAATGGTCATAATTTCTGAGGACAACCATCGATTTGTTTTGTTGTAATCGTTGCAAATGTGCAATGTGGTTTATGAAACGTCATATCCCCTTACAAAATCTTATTACGGACTATAAGAAGTTGTAAGGTAGAGTTTAAATATAATTCTTGTTTTAACTAGAATTTATGGAGAAGTTCAATGATTATCAATTTTTACAATTAGAATTTCTTTCCATTCGTTATCCATCAATTTGCATCTTTACAAATGATGAAACGATATCACTTTTTCATTTCTCATACATCACTAATCCTGCCATTAGTTTTACAATATAATTCGAATGACTACTTTTATCATGTCGATTTGTCCTCTGATGAAAATGCGGTTAAAGGTGAAAAGAACATTTGTTTGATCTCCCAAAAATGATTTCGACAAAATTCTTCTTTAGTGGATGCTACATTGTACATCAACTTTCAGAACAAAAATACCACTTTTAATATTAAAACTGTCTTTTCAAAATTTTGCAGCATTCTAAGTTAAAAATATATGGTTTCTTGGTATTTGGTCTTTAATCTTTATTACATTTTAAAGTTTCTAATATGTTGATACTTTGGTGATTATCACATGAGAAAATTCTTCATTTTGGACCGAGAAATAGTTTGTTAGATCTATAAGAGTTGGTCCAATAATTTTGGACCTATTTTATAATCGAGATCTTGAGAAGTCCTTTATTTTTGCTTCTACGTCCTATCAGCTATAAGAGAGCAAAAATAGCATTTCGGTATTTGAAATATAATTTTCACTCTACTCATTTTCTTTCAAGTAAAAAAAAAAGGATGCTTACAAATATAGGGAGGTTAATATTGACTTACACTAGATCCAATTCCGCAGGTATATTATACTGAACATTAAACGAACCCTTTATTTTGAAACAAAAAGAGATTTGATCCCTGGGTTCTTAACAGTTGGTCATATAATACTTATATAGGTAAGCGAATGATAATAAGACCTGGTTCTTTTCAGCTATCTTAACATATACCTCAAGAAAATGCTAAATCAGGAAAATAGAAATAACATAAAATTTCCAGTAATAAACATGTCATTTTTATACTTTGGGGATGGGGATCTTAAGGTGTTTGAGATAATTTGTAATTTCCAGAATCAGGGGGGTGCGGACCCCTAAGGATGCCTATGAAGCTAACCTTTAAATGCTGTCTTAGAATATATATGGTTTAGTGGTGGGGATCAAAAAAATTTTCAGATAATTTGTTATTTATAGAATTAGAGCGGTGGGGCCAACTCCGGGGTTGACCATAAAACTTTGCTTTAGATAACAGTTAAGATTATATAATGGTGTATTGGTAAAGGGGTCTAATTTGGTATAAACATATTTGAAATAATGTTAAATTACGTATTCTTACCCCTGGGGTCATTTTCAAAACTTTTGTCGTAAAATATTTTTGATTGGTATTTAGGCCTGTCATTTGGCGCAAAATAGAAAATACAGTAGTCATAAATATTTCCATATAGTGTTGGTGCAACACATATTCCGAAGACGTAATAAAACAAATTTAAATAAAGGGAGTTTGGTGTGAAACCCTAATGCATATCTGTTTAAAACAGTGGTTTTTAAGTTTTTTCTTTTGTGAAAGTTGTGAATACGTATATTACTCGTAATAGTGCATAATATTCATCTGTAAAGAGAGAAAATATTGATCTGTAAAAAGAGTATTTATTCGGAAATTCTTTGGCAGATTAATGGTCATTAATGGAGACAAGCCGTCAAACATATTGGGTGTTCAACCTTTGTTGAGGGTGTGGTCTAAATTTTAAACTATTGGTTGTTTCTTGTTAAGCTGTCAATATTCTCAATAAATGTGATATGTCAGGTTGTACATATGTTTAGTCCAATAATTGTTAGTTTCGCCAGTGGTTTCTGTAACACACGATATATTATTTTGTTTTTTACGTGTTCGCGTTTCTTTTGAGCTTCTAAGTACTTTATTTAAGCAATTTTTAACTTTTTTTTCAGTAACATTAACTGTCATTCAGGTGTATTTGGGCAGGCTATCATTGTTTTGTCCCAAAATCACAACAACAGAATCCTGACAAAGAAAGCGAATGGCTTGTTTAGATGTTACATCGACAACATACAAGAAAAGATCCGCCCTTGGGATCCCAATAAATAGGTTACCCCACAATCCCAAGTCAGGAATTGTGGGCTCTTTGTACTTTGTTATATGTGGTTACAGGTATATTTTTGATAATGTTCAGATAAGAGCAGTATCATATTATTTATGCATGTATTGTTTATTTGGGTCAATTTAAAGCTTTTTACAACAAAAAATAGTCCACCCTTGAGGAAGCCTCGTGGAGAACAGAAGATTTGTAAATTTTTTCTGTTTTTCTCGTGATTGTATTGCGATGTACGTGACATTTACCCCATATCTTTCCATTTTCATATTCATATGTGAAAAAGATCTATTCTTTACCAACTTTCAAATTATGGTATGGAGCGTAAAAAACTAAGGCAATATCTTCAACAAGAAAACCACGAAACCTCTTTGAAAATGTCTTTTTCAACAACTCAGTTTAATTGAGACAATTACTGTATTGGACACATGCCTTTGAGTGACGTATGAACTTCGAGATGCATACACCACTCGCACAGACAGGAAAAATATTACTTCTAATACAGTTGACATTATCACTTTGGACATATTTTTTAAATGTAACCTTCACTATTGAAAAACACGAAAACCAGATTAAGAAATGTTTTTGTAGTTTTTTTATTAACCTAATTCAAGTTTGTTCGGATATTGATGAAGTAATGTACCACTTAATCGAGCATTGTTCGGTGAAAGAACTTCATCTGTGTAACGAACGCTGAACAGCTATCGAAAAAGTCAAAATTGTTAACAAGTAAACATCTACACAGTAGTTTCATGCTCTCATCGATGAACAGATACATGCCGTAAGCAAGTTTTAAAAGGTCATCAAACAACAAAGGTGAAACTACATCTATTTAAATGCAACTAACCGATCGATTACAGCTTAAAATTACAGTGCAGTAAAACATCAAAACAACAACGCTAACAGAACTACAGGGAATCATTTTATTGGACACACACAGAAGTGGTTGTATGAAGTATTGTACTATGACAATTAAATAAACTTGCAAAATCAATTTCGAAACAGACTATAAAAAGCTAAAGTTTTAAACTATGACATTAATTCAATAATTTCCAACAGATTTGTTAAAATTAGTATTATAATTCAAAGATTATAAGGTGTTTTGCAAATACTATTTTTTACACCAAGGGCCAATATTTGCCCACGACGTGTCTGTTTAGGGTGGATCAAGAAAGCGCTTTGCGCGCGGTTGTGTGCTGCTTTTGCATCAGTATATATTTGCTATGAACGCATATAAGTTGTGGTCGTTAAACATTTTTTTGTAACAAAAAGACACTTCTCATATTGTAAATGAAATATTTGTTATTGATTGTTATTGCATTAATTAGTGAATGTGTTTTACATTTCCTACTTGTCAATTTTTACTGTCCCAGGAGTATTATATTTTGTAAAAGATAAAGGAATACCAATTTGAATCTTGTATATCTACCATAGGAAATTGCTTCTGGTCTTTGATCATAATGTAACCCGTTATGGATTCTGTTTTATCTTAAACATGTGTCGTTGAGTTTAATTTGATATATGAAAATTCTAACCACAATTTTATTTTAAGATCTCTTCACGATGTCAATGTGAATACTCCGTACCTATAAAGTTTTTGGTTATAAAATTCTTTTTTAAATAAAATATGACGATTTATAGAATAATGTAGAAATTTAATATCGATGAAAAGCAAGGCTATAAGTGTATATTAGATCTTTCATTGTGATATTGTTCAAAACCAGTGTCTTCAAAACAATTTTTAAGATCTGGTTTTCGTTAGTTCATAGTTTAATGATGCTTTTAATATAAAAATAGGTGATGTGGCATGATTGTCCATGAGACAAATGACAGCAGAATTTAAACTTCTTCAGGTCCCATTATGACCTTCAACAGTGAACCAGAGTCCATACCATAACGAAAGCTGTAAAAGGCCCCGAAATACAAAATGTGAAACTTTACATAAAACACGACAGTCGACCTAATTTAATGCAAAAAAGGTGAACATATAACAATTAACGAGTTATAGAACAACGAAAATCATTGGACTACAAGTTCCTGGCTTGGGACAGGCACATAAGTATGTGGCGGGGTTAAACCGGTTGGTGAGCGCTCAACCCCGCACCCTAACATAGGACAGTGGTGTGACAAAACAATAATACAAAACACGCTATAAATCGGTTGAAATGGATTTAACACTTGAGATCGATACTATAATAAAAAACCAATGTACGTAAAATTTTATACAAGAAACAACAAAAGTATCGACCTCAAAAGTGTACTCGCAGTTGCTGTCAACTAGTTAAAAACCCCAAAGCAACCGATCAGAACAAAACTAGTTTTCCTTCAGTACGGTGTCAATTTAAACACGTCCAATTGGATTTAGTGTTAAAATATCATCAGAGGTCAAATATAACATTGGTTGTGCAAATGCCAATATGAAATATATATAGGAAGAAAGTAGAAAATGTTATAAGAAGTATATCTTTAGTTCTGTATTAAGCTATTAACAAGAAAGTCAACATTAGTTTCAATAAAGACCATATTCAAAGATTTTATTATATTGCTGTGACGATATCTTTTACGGATAAGTTTATTAAGATGAATTTTAAGATCATGTGGATTTTGTTAAAAGCTTTATTTACCTCGTTTCCGTTAAAAGTAGGATGTGATATTCCATGTTTAATAAGATGATAAGTTATACAGAGATTGCGTTTAATAAAGTCTGAAACATCGCTTCAAACACGGGCATACCGAAAAATGTATACCCAGTACGTGGGAGCTAATGGAACGTCCCCGTCAAGGAAGGGAAAATTAACAATTAGCAATGAAAAATCGTCCGTCTTTTCGTCGTGGAGATTTTACCTTGAGAAATAGATACATTTAAGTCAAGAGATGGGCATTTGATGCTATTGTTATTGGCTTTATTCAAAGTAAATTCTTTTGGATAAATCTCGGAAGTGTGTTTGTATAAATCTGAATTTTTAACGGAAAAGATATCGTCAAGGTAGCGGTAGGTATTGTTAAATTGGTTTATCAAATCAGTGCTAGAAGGATTCTTGTAAAGTTTGGCCATAAACTGGGATTAATAACAGTAAAGAAATAAGTAAGTATATATTTTATATTTGTCTTTCACGTCAGAGAAAAATTACCTTTTTTAATTTGTTTCTTTGGCTTTAATGTTGTTGGGTTTGTGTATTTCTTTATTTTTTATTATCATTTTCCTTTTTTTTCTTGTTTTATGTTTTGTCTTTTTCATTTGTTTTATCTTATTGTATTTCATTTACTTATGAAAGATCTATAATATTTAAACTCAACTATAACAGACATAAAGTTGCTTTGAATTTTCTCTGCGGCAGGGTCAAAGTCGTGAGTCTATTTTGGATTTGAAGTGAATAAATGGTCAAATTATTATTCGGTTATTTGTATTGAGAAACGTACAAATAATTCTAGAAATTTAATTATATTATTGTTTCAACGTTGGTCATGTGAATTTTTAAAAATATATTTGAGTTTAAAAAATAAGAAATTCTAGAAATAATATACTTGAAACAATTATTGTCAGTTTTTTAATGAGTGTCTTCAAACAACAGAATTAAACTCTACATAATCACAAATACATAAGTATAAGTCACAATTACGTCAAAAATTCTTTTTTGTTTGTTTGTATGTGCTCATATTTACAAACATTCCTTCATGGTTTTGTCTGTCTTCCTACTTAATGATTTCTGTCTGCCCCTTTGGTATCTTCAAATTCCTTTTTAAAACAAGTACCAG
>JAULBM010314517.1:0-13909 GCA_032357055.1 Geukensia granosissima | reverse complement strand
CACGGACGTTTTTAGGGAGGGTCCAAAAGGAGAGTTCTATTTATTTTCTTTTAAATCCAATATCGATAGGTTTTTGCTTTATATTCCCAAGGACAAAGCCAACATAACAATCTTCAAGCGTCATGACATACCTCTTACTGTTATTGAGATATAGAGGGTCCAAAACGGCCGCGTACTAATTGGTGAAACTTTTTTTCTCACCCGCTTTGATGGTTTTAATTCAATTGATTTCTTATGAAAAAAGGGGTCAAATGTTTAAGAATTGCGTTTAAGCAGACATTTATATTTTTCATCCGATCTTGATGGGATTTTTGCATTTTTTCCTCTAAATCAGAGCTAACAGTAGTGTTGACAACAGATTTTCTCCATCACTTACCGTTTTCGAGCTGTAAGGGTTCAAAGTGGGGGATTCAATTTTGTATAATATGTGAAAACATTATTTTCATCAATTTGGATAGGTTTTTCCAGGTAATTCCTCTTGAAAAATGCAACAAAAGTTACTTCAAGCATTTTTTGTATCATTTACTGATTTTGGTATAAAAGGGGGCTAAATGTTAAAAAAGGGCGATTTTGCAGGAGATTTTTTTGTTGGGGTTTTTGTATTTGATTCCTCTCAATGAGAGCCATCAGGTGAACAGATTTTCTCCATCTCTTAGGAATTCCAACTAAAAGGGGTCAAAGATGGGAAAAATTCAATTTTGTGTTATATGGAAAAATTTTATTATTCATCAGATTTTCAAAGTAATTTTTCCAAAGGATTCCATTTTAACAATACAACAAAAGTAAGGCCAGTTTTCAGGATAATGATGGGGTTCATAATGATCACTGACATGTTATTACTGTGTTCAGCACATTAATGTGTTCAGTAAATTGCTGTATCCACATTTACCCAATGGCTCAATTGTTCATTTCTCAAATGTCAACGTGCTGTTTTATAATGCTGCGATTGCAAAACACTGAATTTTTATATGCTTTCTTGAAAATTGCAAAAGAGATAAAAGTGTTTAAAAGAGCAATTATGCAGGAGATGAGAAATTTTATTTTTCACTTAATTTTGAATGTTTTTTTCCATTTGATTCGTCTCATTAAACGCTTTGAGTAGTATGTCAACGGATTTTTTTTTGTTTTCTCTTTAAAAGGAAGACTATGGCCATAACTATTGCCACAGAGACACAATTCACATCTTTCATAGGTTTATAACAAACATACAAAAGCAAAATATAACTGTATGTAAAGAGTTTTTGTGAATTAACCTTGACAATTTTTATCATTCATCCGAATTTTTATGTTTTGTCATTTGATTCATCCAAATGAGGGCTTTCAGTTAAATTCAAAGGATTTTCTCTATCTATTACCATTTTCGAGATATAAGTGATCAAAGTTGTATGGCAGAGATCTTTAGTCTTATGTTGATGGTATTATTCATTTTGATTCGTTCGTCCGTACGTTCATAAATTTTTGTCGAATATTTCGTCTTGTGCGTCGGATTGATTTTGTCTTAAGCATAATCAGGGTGTGTTATAACGTGTCTTCTCCTTTCATTTTCGTCATATGCCTTCTTCGGGTCTGTCAAAACGGTTAAATCTGTATCCCTCGGAAACATTTTATCTATGCTTTATCTTCAATTTAACGTCAATTTAGAAACGGGTGCCTGGGTGGCCGAGTGGTTTAGGAAGTTGATTTAAACTTACCTGTACAAATCACTGTATCCACCTATACGGCGTGAGCTTGGGTTTGTACCATAAAAAAACGGGTGGTTGCGTTTAACTCGCATCGCACGTGATAAGGTTTGTCACTTACCTGCACAAGGTCGGCGGTTCTCTCCGGGTACTCCGACTTCCCCCACCAGTAAAACTGACCGCCGCGATATGACTGAAATATTGTTGAAAGAAGCGTTAAACCCCAGTCAAACAAACAAAGCAATTTCGATATCATTCGGATGTTTAAGCAGTTTTTTTAAGAGCTATTTTGTCAATGGCAATAATCATAATCCCCATTTAGACCTCTGATCTTCGGTGGGATAATTAGACTAAGGTGTCATAAATGTTGGCAAGGAAAAATGGTAATAGTATTATAGATGTATTTTACATCGCATTGAATTATCTTCTGCATTGGCGCTTAAACCCTTTAACTTATGTCCCCTGGTTACATCCTTGTTTATATACCACGCGTTATGATTGTCAGACTATGTCTCGTAATAGTAACTGCACACGTTAATGTCTTTCATTTTCATGTCTTATTATTAAACCTAAAAGTCATCTGTAGAATTTCAATTGAGAATCCTAATGTGCAGTCGTGATCTATTTTGTATTGATTTCAGTCTGAAATGCAACATTTAAAAATAAACCTGTTTTAAAAATATCATTTCTCCTTATTTAGAGCATAACATTGCATATAAAGGATTATAGGTATACTGTGAGGATTATACTTGTATGTCAGTCATTAGTTTTATTATCACTAACTGTCTGTGTTACAGAGAATAATATAAATGACCATCCACACACTGACCGCTAAAATCAATTGACCATGAAGACCACGGATGTTGATCATGGATATTCCTGGGTTGTATTAGTTTGTAAGTACTTGTTTTTGTTGACAAAATTCTGTTGTAAAATTTCATTTTTACGTGCTGTACTTTTCCTGGGCATAAACGTCATGAACGTTAAATATCCTGTATATTATGATTTCGCATCCTTCATGTGTCCTTAAAATGAGGTAAAGAGCAACACAGAAAAAAATGGATATAATATTATATTGATTAAAACAGAAAAAATGCTTAAACTATTTTTAGACAATTACTTTCTGCCTACATAAGGCTTTCCTATTCTATTGTCATGACAGCTATATCTACGCCTGGTGACCTGCAGTCAATTTTACAAGATGTCTTGAGTGTAATTCCTGTCGGAAATTATGACGTCACAGTGAGTTTTACTCTGAAATTTCATAACGATTAATCTTAGACTTGAAATTTTTTGTTAAAAGACAAATTCTGATATATAAGGGCGAAATGGTGTTTCGTTAAATGAGACATAAAAATTGAACAGCCACTGTCATCGTTTTTATCTCAACTTCCACAAGAACACGTGAGCCTTTGTTATCACTTGTTGTCCATGGATATGTCTCCGTCAGATAATTTTTACTTAAACCTTGTTCTCTGAAATCGCTGAGCGAAATTAACTTAAACTTGACCTGGAACATCCGAAAGTTAGGAAAAAATCATTAGTTTTCCATTAAATATATATAAAACAACTTTGGTTATAAGAAGACGTAACTTTAAGGAAAAAGTAAGAATGTGGAAGATTTTGACTGATTCGGACAACATTAATATATCTTAATTTGACTTCTCTTGATTACAGCGTCAAAAATATCTTCCATAATTTATCACTTACCTTATTGAATAAAAGTATACAAAATCGAATGAGCCATATTTAGTATTTCATTTTGACATTTATGTCAGATATGAGTTATTCTTTAGGAACATTTAATAAAGCTGTAAAGTTATAAGTCATTCTCTTACTACTAAAACTCAAGTTCTCAAAGCTTTTCTCTTTCAAGGGTATAAGGATAAATTGACTGATAAATGTCACTATCATAGTATGCAAAGTTCACCATACATGTTCATTCTCCCTTCTGAAAATTATAATTTGTGTTTGGAATGGGTTAAAAACTGCATTAAACTTTCAACTGAATATTTTTGCCCCACAAGTTGATTTTTTATCTTTATGTGTAGTGACAGAAAAAAGTCAGCATTTTAGTGCATGAAAACTGAAGTGGAACATTATGCTTAACCACCACTGTAAACTTGATTATGGATAATTAGGAAACAATTTATTAAGCCTAGATAAGTTTTCTAAGATGTTGTGTTCTAGTTTGTGGTTTAATATACCTAATCATTGCTGGAGGAGCAAAGTCTTTTGGAGTACTGTACACTGAATTGTTGGATTACTATGAAGCTGGTGCTGGAAACACAGCATGGATATCAAGTGTATGCTTTCTACTTTTCATGGGATTAGGTAAGTATTGATATATTCTTATACAAACAGAGCTTCAGATTTTGATTTGTTTGTTTGTTTGGGTTGTAGTTTAACCAGTTTCAACAGCATTTCAGTCGTGAAATGGGGGTCAATTTGACTTGGGTAGTTAACCAGAGTACCCGGAGAGAATCACCAACTTAGGCAGGTAACTAACAGGGATGGGTAATCGCTTACTGTGACAAGTAATCAAGCCCATCTCTCATGTCTCTGGTAACTAACAAATCTTTTCTCGATCTATGCAAGTCATGGATTTTGATAAAAGGATTTTCTTGATCATCTGTTTTATTGAACGATAGTATTTTAGCAACAGCTATAGCTACCTCAGAAAAACTTGCCACGTGAAACGAGTACATTTGCACAATTTCCGTGTTCAAGTGGCGGTCTGCATGTTTTTAAACAATTGGCTACCAAGAAAAAAGTTTAACCCCACTCAGTTTTGTTATTGCAATAAGAGCTCTTCCAGAAAAAAAACATCTAAGGGGGAGGGGTGATGAGAGATAAATTCCTTTTCTCTTGGTGGTTAGGGGAAATAATCTGATTCTATGGGTGGTTTTTTTGTCATTTCATATTCATCGTGAAAATCTCTGTAGGTGTTGGTGTTTTCTGTCAATCAGTTTCAGTAGGCTGTGGTATAAATGATAAATGCAACAAAATGTGCCTTCACAACCCCATATAGTTATGTCGGTACTGTTCTGAGTTCTCACTTAGTTGTTGAATAATTCAACTTAATCTGGTACATGTGACATGAAGAATTTTAGGGGATTCAGGTTATGTTAACCATTGCATAGCATTTTGTTCAGAAATATAAATGCATGTCATACATGTCGTGTTTCCAATACGAACAAGATCGTGGGTTCTATCCCCGGTCCTGGTCAAATAAAAGACATTAAAATGGAATTTACTGCTTTTCCGCTAAACACGCAGCATTAAGAAATAAGAGCAAAGACTGGTGGACCCAAAGTCAGAGTAATATATCTGGGTGAAGTAGCATGTCTTCATGCCAGCTGTTGCTTTCGTGAGCTAGCACTTTACAAATCCGCCTTAATATATTGGTCTACAAGCAGGATTCATATATCATCATTTATAAACATGTTTTCATCCTGAATATGCATGTAATATTTTCCGCTGGACGTAAGTAACATTCAATCAATCGATCAGTCCAATACTAGCAAAATATAGTGTGAGTATACAGGGACAATGTTTTGCATCAGGTGATCAACCAGAAAATAAATCTCTTGATTTAATTTGGTGTTTGTAAAGTACCAAATTTGTACTCATTAAGAACTATCATATTCAAAAGATTTGTCGTTAACAGGACCATTTTCCAACTTTTTGGGAGAGAGATACACATATCGTCTCATGATGGTTATTGGCAGTTGTTTGGTGTTGATTGGATATACAGCAAGTGCATTTGTTCCTAAGATGGAACTGCTGTATCTGACCTATGGCGTAATTGCAGGTAATTGAGTTTTCGATGTTTTTTTTTAATATTTTTTTTAATTCCATAGTTTTCCTCAAATGTCGTTCATCCTATAATTTGATTGTTCAATTTTTGAGTTGAGTAGAATTTCAAGGAAATCCTCAATTTGAGAAAATGAAGTCTTGATGAAAACCTTAATTAAGTATGAAAATATTTATTAATTTGTAACAACAAATTACAAAAATGATATTTTTGTCTGGACAAAGTAGTATCTTAACTTAAAAAATGACAAGCTATCACACAATTGCTTATAGGATTAAAACCAAATCACTTGAACTCTTAAGTAAAAACATTAAGAGTTAATTATAATTTGTAACCATAAATTATAACTTACTAAGCATACAACGGGTTGGAGATAGATATATTTGGTTCTATGTGTCCTTGATGCCACAAGAATACTCAAAATTATCAATTTATTTTTAATAGGTACTGGATATGGTCTTATCTTTGCTCCGTGCACAACTATAATAAGTTTCTATTTTAAAAAGAGAAGAAGTTTGGCAAATGGGTTAATGGTGTCTTTTAGTGGTATTGGGAGTATGAGTTTTCCTCATATGTATAGATTCCTGATTGACAAATACGGCCTTCATGGAGCATTGTTGATCATTGGAGGTATTTTCTTTCACGCATGTGCTGCAAGTTTGTTTCTCAGACAGCCACCACAACTAGTAAAGAAGTTTGCAAAGACTGACGAAGAAATTTCTCTAACCGGAGAGAGGAAAAACGTGGCTCCAAATGGATGTTTTCAAGAGGCAAAGAGACGAATCTTCAAAATAGACCTGTTTCTCAATCCGAAGTATACAATTAACTTCCTAGCAATAATCTTCCAAACTGGTAACTTCGCTGGTAATATTGTTGTTTTACCTGGCCAAGTAAGGTCATTAGGATTAGGAAATCAGACGATAGCTTTGTGTGTATCCTTATTAGGTGCCTCAGAAATTGTATGTAGGGCATTCTTAGGTTGGTTTGCAGACTTGAATATAATGAAACGCTCTAATCTATTCATGACATGTTGTTTTGTTAGCTCTGTCATAGCGTTTTGTATGCCATATTTTCCGTACAAAGAAGCATTATTAGTTTATGCCGTCCTAGTTGGAGCATTTTCTGGATCATTTTGGAGCTTGATGGGAGTTCTGATTGTTGACTGTGTAGGCTTGGACAACTTTTCGCCAGCATTTGGACTTTTATCATTGGCCACTGCAGTCGCAATCTTTTTAACTCAGCCAATTACAGGTAATTATTTAAATTCTTTGGGAATTTTTACTTCTGGAACTGTCTGTTCATTAAGCTGAAATATGTTATATAGTCCTTGATTATTATCCCCATCTGACAACAGTTTAATGCTAACTGTCTACAGCAAACGTTTCATAAACAGGAAAGCATTGTAAGTTGAGCACATCTGTAAAACTATAGATGTTGGTACTCCAAAAAAATTCTTTGTCTAAAGGTGTCTTATTTTATATATTGTCATGTTAAAATTTTAACTAACAATGGATTAATTAAAATAATAATTTTGCAAAATAGTTCATCTCAAGAAATGTGGCACATAAATTAAGGTATCAGACATTATTGCACAATCTGCCTTCTTTTTACCTTTGAATAAAATTTTTATATTTGATCCAGGAAAACCTAGGCATAAACTTAATGTTTGACAAATAAAAAATATGAATGTCTACAACACTTTCAGTCATGTTGAGTAGACGATTACTTTCTACACAACTTTGCAGCATGAAATATGTTTTCAGGCAAAAAATAAATCATTTACATTTTCAGGTTGGTTGGAAGATGCTTCTGGAAGCTGGGATATGTCATTCCGTTTTATAGGCTTACTAGGTGCAATATCTTTTCTATTCTGTCTTACTGAACCATTAATAGAACGATGGTGGTGTTGTTCCAAGACGAAAGCTACCGATGATCTCAACGGTGAAACTATTGTGATTGACAATACAAATCATGTGACAGAAGAGAACATTCCTCTTGAATCTGAAGTTCATTGAACATTGATATGTTTGCATGTTGTGATAAACTATAATCAATAGTCACGTTTGTTTCATTGATGACTGTTATGGTGTTATGTCGTGGAATCTCATGAAATATAACATACCTCAATACTACTCATTATAATGAGTAACATTGATGAATTATTTTCACAATATTTTTATTTAGATAAGCAGAGTAATGTCAGTGTAGCATGCAGGTATAGTCAGGCTACTTCGGTATCTTTTGGACTCTAACTAATAATACAAGTACACCTGACAGTTCAAGGACCTGTTTTTAATTTATCTAAAGCCTCGGGATAATCAGACCATTGGCGACCCACGGATATCATTTTTACGTTGATAAACTTTGATAAAGCCCAATATCATTTAAGGAAATATTTCTTTTTTCAAAACTTTTTCTTCATTTTTAAAAGAAGAAAATTACAAACAATGCATTTTAAATGACAAAAAAGGAAAGGCGACTCTTATTGAAATGTTAAAAATTTTTCAAGATTTAAATAGCTTTTTTTCTTCAAAAATAACTTGATAATTAAAAGATTTTCTGGTCTTTTTGAAATACACTTTTTCTATTTCCTACAGTGAAGCACTTAGTTTTGTAAGGTTTAATACTGAATTTACTTGCAAACTTGACTTGAAAGAAATGAACTGATATATTTTAAAACTTACACTAAGAATTAGGACATTGTTTTCAAGGCTTTTTTAAAAGATTTTGAAAAAACAAGATGTGACATGATTGTCCATGAAACAGCCATCCACCAAATGACAGAAGAACCTTCAAGTCTATTCAAAGGGTATTCTCAAATGAAGAAAGGTATATTCATCTTCTGATAACTGTGATGATCTCTGATATGTGTATACATATTTTGTCATTTGTTCGTTCATTTTTCATATTTTGTCTCATAATATAGTTCATATAAAATAGAATACAATGATAAATAACATACCTCACATCAATATAACTCATTGTAATGAGTAACAGTGTTGAAATTATTTCACAAAATTTTTTAAAAATTATCTCAGTCATGTCAGTGTAAGATGCAGGTAATTTGCATAGTCAGGCTACTTCTTTTGGTATCTTTTGGACCCTATTAAAAATACAGGTAGGCATGTCAGGTCAAAGACCTGGTTTTAAATACCTGCCAAGCCTTTTGAGGATAATCAGACAATAGGCGTCCCATGTATGGAAAAGATAAATCATATTTTTGTTGATTTACTCTGATAATCATGGTAATGTCCAATATCATTTAATGAGAAATAGTTTGTTATTTACAATTTGTTATTTATTTATAAAAGAAGTTAATTATAAACAATGAACTTTTAATTACAGAAAAGAGAAAGGTATCTCTTATTAAAATGTTAAAGGTGATTCAAGATTTCTATGGTAAACCCCCCCTCCCCCAAAAGCAAACATGATAATGAATAGCTTTTTTTATCCTTTGATATAGAAATACACTGTAATATTTTTAAGCTTACACTTAAGATTAGGACATTGTTTTCCATTCTTTTGTTAAGATTTTGTAATGGTCATTTTAAAGTGTTTTAGTACTAACATGAACAAAGATGTATTGATATTCTCCGATAAGTTTATACATACTTTTTTATTTATTTCTTTCATTTTTAATTTTTTTTCATAATATAGTTCAAATAAAACTGGAATACGTTGGAGGTTCCAAATTGATATTGCAAGATAAAAGCTTCCCTAAGACATTTCATAATCAGAATTACTTGTGAGTTTGAAAAAAACATGTCAATCGTTCTCAGTTAGAGAGAAATTCAATAAAACAGGGAAGAGCCTCTCCAACTATTGACGAGGTTGCAAGTTTATTTTAATTTTATTACTTCAGCATTTCCTGCTCAAGATTTATGTTTATAAAATCAATAAGAGATATCTTCTGTAGGTGAAATATTATAGTCAACATATGAGATTTTAGGGAAAGATCATATAATTACCATGAAGTTTTATGTCATTTTTGGATAGGTTTTGAGCTTGTACCAGATGAAGTTTCTCTTTCACAATAATAACTGTACGCCCTTGATCACCAAACTCGAATAGTATTTGAGAAATAGCTATGCAGAAATTTGAACCATTTTGCATTAGACAAATAAATCTTAGCATTTATTTGAAGTTAGAATGAAAGTATATAAAAAGTTAGAGTGAAAGTATATAAACATTTCACTGACACTAGACTAGTGTTATTATAGAAGTTAAATAATAGTAAATGAATTTAAAGAGAGTTCCTCTGCATATCTCTTTGCATGCCTTGCATTTACTTTCCTGTACTACCGAAAAAAAGGGAAACAACTATTGCAGGAAATGAGTATTTAAAGAGAGCTAGAGCTTTTTTTCTACACTCTATGTCAAGCTTTTTTTTTTGGAGTGCGATTTTTTGTTTTTGCTTAAATTAATTATATGAGTGTTTTCGCCTTTTGTATTTTTTAAATCAAAAGAAAGAATTGTCCCACGATTAACGCTTCATGCTTTTTACTATGCAAAAGCGTTTTAAACATTATTATCTGCCCTTGAATGTTTCTATGGGGATTTAACATGGAGGGTTGGCCATCTTCAATTTAAGCGGGAGCGCTGAAGTTTGACCTAGATAAAGTAAATTGAAAATGTGCGCACATTTTATTTATTCTGACTCCCTTTTGCTATATATTTTAGAAGAATTAGTTTTAAAATTTCATTCAGGCGCACCACTAAGCATTTTTGAAGGTTATTTAATCCTGTTTAAATTACTATTATGCAGCTTTGACAATGTGTACTCCCGGTCTCGCGCTAGCGCGTGCAAAAGATCACTACCGGTAAATAAATGGCCAATTTTATAATGTAAAATCCTCGTAAAGATTTAAAAACTCGGTGCAGCTTAAAATACACCGTAATTGCTAAAAATTATTATTGCAAGTTAATTGCACTCTTTTCAATCTACAAAATAAACATTATTTTATAAGAATACGGTAGACAGCTTTTCTTTCACAACCTTTTAACCTACAAACTCTGACATAGAGTAAGTAATTTTCTGTTGGATTACAAAGCCAGTTTATCAGATCAACATTTTAAAATAATATAATAACTTTTATATCTAGTCCTTGAAATAGTCACTACATTAAACTAAACTACATTTGGATTATCCCTCTTTCAGCAGTGGGATTAAGGAAAAACCTTATCCTATATGATATAAAAAGGGTTTTGTATTGATTTTAAATAAAAAAAAATTAATTGCGTTGACTATACAATTGAATTAATTCACAATCTATCTATGAAAGTAACATCAGGATTTTATTATTGTAAATGTGAGTTCAAAGGATTGTTAGTTCACAATAAATTACAATAAATTTAGAAGGAATTTTGAGAAATTTTATGTCTTTTTTAATTTGATCTTAATCTTTTCTTTAGAGATGAATTGTAGATATGTTCTAAAACATTGTAGAAAATTAGTATCTGCCTGTTGGCGTTATCCATGGGTAATATCTATACATAAAATTAATTTGAAGTTGCAAAGGCACGTTCAGATAAAAAATTGTTTTGAGAAATTTATGATACTCCCTCTCATTTTGTCTGTTAAAGATATTTTTTCTTATCATCAGCTTATTTGCAGTTGTGTATACCTCAACTTTCTGTTTGTTCTTATACATGCACTTTCAACTGTGTATTTGATAGAGACAGTTTTTCAAGAAACTTATAAGAAACTTGTTAGTGATTATTTTTTGTGTTATTTGATATTATTTTAAAAATGTTTTTTGAACATATTTTGTATACAAAATTAAAAATGTTAAATTTGATACTAAATACTCATTGAAGTTCTTCTGAGTCACCGTTAATATTTCCACATTTTTATGTTTTTGTTTGACTTACTGTATTTCTGATTTCTTTTTTATTGACTGTATTTAAATTTTTAAAACATAACATACATATTTATATTTAAAACACAATGACAAGAAGAGCAAGTTTTACATTGTTTAGATTTGTACTATTTAGATTGCTTTATTTTTGATTTTCTCTTTTTGCAGACTAAACTCTATCAAGTTTTGTTTTATTAGAAGTTTATTTAAGGAGGTAGACTCATGGTAAGGGACATAACTCTTATAAATCTTAAATAGGTTTGTGTTAATAAACATTTTTATAAATCGAATGAAAGCATCTTAATAACACAGATTAATTTTGATCTGTTTCAGTTGAATGCTTAAAGAGCTCTTCATGTAACAGAATATCAAAAACATATTTCTGATTTCAAAAGTTATCTCCCTTAACCTAGATCTACTACCTTAACAAGGAATATTTGAGATCTCGAGGCTTGATGTTGGGAAGTTAATATTTGCGTTTTATTTGCATCTGACTTGTTTATGTTTAATTTTTTATAGGTGGGATATTAGATTGTGTCATTTGTCAGTCCATTATTGAAAATCGGTTTGGTGGCAGAGAAGTTTTCATTGTATTTTTAACCTTACATAATGATGAAAATAAGTTCATTGGTCGGTTTGTAAAATGAGGGCTAGCTGAGTATCGTATTTGAATATTGTAATACATATTAAACTAAATATCTAAATTATAAACTGCAAAGTAAAAGAAAATTATTTTTCAGCAATAAAAGGGTGACCTGGATGTGAAGTATTTTTGTTACTTTTAGTTAATTAAACTCTTTTATTTTTTAACGTAAATACACCACATTCGTGAATAAAATTAATATTAAATATTTATATAGTCATCTGTTGTGTTGATTTGATGAAAATGTAAGATTAAAAGTACAACTTATTTTGATGCATAAATGCTGTTTAGGTTATTAAAAAACTAGATAAAAAAAAACTGATATTTGAATTTTGAAAGAATTGTTATCAGGGTATAGATAAATATTTCTTGTCTCATCTAGAATGAAGGTCTTGGAACGAGAGACATGGCTATCACATTTCCGTCAACCCAAGGTATAAATATTTGGTTTTAGGTAAAACGGTGGTCTTACTTTGTTAGAAAACACACCGCTTGTGCTAATAAATACAGTGAAGGTGTTATTGTCAAAATTCTGGACTTTCTGATTGACAACTTTTTTTGTGGAATTTGATGGCCGAGTTTTTCAACAGACAGTTGGCTTTCCAATGGGCACAAATTGTGCGCCCCTACCAGCCGACTTGTTTTTGTACTCGTATAAAGCAGAGTTCGTTCAGGGACTCCTTTGAACCAACAAAAGAAATTGGCCAGATTGTTTAATTTATTTTTCGCTATATCGATCGATGATGTTTTGTCATTGAATAATCCTATGTTCAGTGAACATCTCGATCAAATATATTCCAGCAAACTAGAAATTAAGGAGATCAAAGGCTAAAAAAAATCTGCTTCATACCTAGATATATTCCTCGAAATTAACCAAGAGGGTTAACTTGTTTATAAGATTTAGGACAAACGGAATGGCTTCTATTCTACCATTGTAAGCTTCCCATATTTTTTTGTGGCAATATTCCTGCTTCTCCTACGGGGTTTATGTTTCGCAGTTGATTATATACTATCGTGCCTGTTCCATGTACCAGGATTTTCTGAAGAGAGCATTGCTGTTGTTGCATAAAATACTACAACAACAATACATCCAATGAAGTTTGAAGTCGTCCCTCCTAAAATTTTATGGTCGCCATCACGAATTGGTTGAACCATATGGTATCAGTGTATCTTAATTAGTTATGGATCAGTTACCGGTAATACCAATATAAGTTGACCTCTTCTCGGATTAAGGTTTACCCGGATTTGAGATTTATGATTTCACGACGATTGGTGCGGTTACGACAGGGAATGCTTACCCTTCAAGACACCTGATTCCTCTCCTGTTTATCTAGGAGTTCGTGGATTCCTTCCAGATTTAACACAAATTGACACTCCTGATTTTGACATCCTGATTTGACACCGATTACCGATTTTGACATTAAGGAAACCACGACGGGTGCTGCGCACAAGACAGGGAATGCTTACCCTTTATGAACACATAATTCCACTCCTAGTTTGTAAAAGAGTTTGTGGATTCAAGGCTTTTGTTCTTTTTGTTTTCTTTTATCCTTTAGTTTGTTTCGGATTTGTGTCTTTGGACTATGCACTTTTGTAACTCGCATGGGTATTCTACACCGGACAGATGGTGAATGTTGCTTCCTTGTTTGATGTTGAATCTCAAATTGATTATTTCCAAACTTAAATACTTTGTGTTATCTTTATCATAAAATTGCACAATAGCATTTTGTTGATAATATTGTGTAATTGGTAATTGACGGCGTGCAATATCGCCACATTTTTTTGCAAAAAGTTTGCCATAATTTCAAAGTGTTCCAAATAAAGAAATACATTAATCACAAGAAAGTATAAACATGGAATTTTAAACAGATATATCATGACAGGGAAGGGTATTTGCGAAAAAATACCAGTC
>JAULBM010314508.1:0-13910 GCA_032357055.1 Geukensia granosissima | reverse complement strand
GAATAATACTTTTACTGTTTGTGAAGGTTCCTGTTGTCAAATACCACGTTATACTCAAACAATGCATCGCAGTTATCATATTTTAGCTCGTCTTCAGGTGCTGTTGTTTGCTTGTTGTCATTTGTTTTGCCCATGCTGTTGTTATTCGTTAATTGATTCGTTTTGATTTTGTGTTACTTTATCAATCTTCATTTTCTATATGAAATTAAATGTTGATTTTGTGGGTATTTCAAAAAGAGGTTACATATAAAAATTTGTTATTCGCTAGTCAAAATTTCAGTATTGGACGTGTTTCTTTACAATTTTATAGATAGATTTGGAGCCCACCACAAAAAATAGTAGTCCCCTTTTGTAGAAACCTCTGGATTATCACATTTTTCAAGGTTTATGGTGGCTTCTTGTCCTTTATCTAATATCTCCTAATTTTATACGTCGTTGCAAATTTGAATTGATGAAAACAGAAAAATTCTTAAGTTCTTTAAGGTAAAATAATATGCGCATGACATAATAGCTTCAAACGTTAAAATCGTTGTTTGTCGCTGTAATATACTTTTTAAACACACGATGACAGCAATTCTTACAGTGCTATAAAATATGAAAATGAAAAGATATTGGGTAAATGTAGGAGATACTGCAGGTAAACCACAATAAAAAAGAGTAAATTTACAAATGTAGAGGTCTTCATAAGAACTTTAACAAGAATCAAATACCACAACGTGTGAAAAGCTCTTAATCGCTCCAAATAATAAACGTATATCGGTAAAAAAATCTGCTCCTACCAGAATAATTTCAAAAATGTACAAAAACCAATATATACAAATATATTACCATAAATATACATTTCATCTGTTCTAGAAGGGCATTTTTCGATTTATCAAGACAGCATAGTAAAAATATGAAGTTCATTTTATCCAACAATTGTTAAAGTGGGGTTTTTAAACGTCGTGATTTTGAATATGGAATTTTTTACTTTGAGTTAGACAATAAACTCATTATAATCTTACTGTAAATAAAATAAACATTTTTATCATAATTTTCAATTGTCGTCCTGTGTTTTCGCCGTCGAAAAATCCTGACGAGTCATTTCTTAATCAAGTAAATATGATGAGTGAATACTGCAATGTTATAAAATTTAAACTAAGTCCAGCGCTGAATATTCATGTGAGAAATCAAAAGTGTTTAGTTCAAATAGAAAAGACAAACTCGAAAAAAAACCAAAAGAAAAAATGTACAAAAAACGGCTCAGTATAAAACCCAGGAAGTGTGATTATTGTACTTCAATTAGAGAAAATATTTTTATCAATTTATCGTTAATCTATCTTTTTATTTGTCTTGGTTTTATCATTATTTTTCTGCTTAGACATTTCCCTCGCAATATGTCCTTAAAGTAATTAATGATCGATGATTTAATAAACAGTTACTTTGAATGATATACGTTTACCTAAGCGTTTAATAGAATGACGAGATTAATATAAGACATAAACATGAGGTACATAAACTTTAATTATTTTTCAGAAACATTCCAGAAAAATCCTTGTATATGCGACGTTTGTCAAGCTCATGCTTTTCAGCCAATACCAAATACGTTCATTCGTAAGTTCGTAAATAATTTTTTTTGTGTGTTAAAAGCAGAAGAATAAAACTCACCTTTGATGCTTTGCTGGTATAGCAGAATAGTTTCAGTTGTTTGTAAGCATTTTGATGACATTAGATGAGATCGGAGTTGTCATTTTTTATTCTTGTTTGGACTAACAAAGCTAAAACTTTTCAAGCAAAATAGGTTAATTTTATCTATGACAGTTACATTTCAATAATGCTTCAAACACAGGTTCTAGGTACTTTATTGAAACAATACCTAAATAAGAGCAAATTGCACGGGTGTTATATGTTTCAGTATAACGGCATAATGTGTTTGGAGCATATTATTTTTTTTATGTCTGCTGCAAACGACCCCCGTTTTTATCGTTTAGAATTGACCATGTTTTGAAATATTAGAATTAGCTGTCGAAAAAATTCCTAAATTTTTCAAGAAATTTGCCACTACTGCTCCATGATTTAAGAAGACAACTGAACATTTACTTATACTTTTTTCCTTTACTTTCAGTTGAAGGCGTAAATCGTAAGTACACGCCAATGAGTAAAATTTCTTTCGTTACACATGTTAAATTTCCGTTTTTACAAAGAGAATCTTACCTTATTAGCCAATTATCGTATGACTAAACGTTAAAATTTCGGTCATTGGGGGACAAAGGAGACGATACGATAAGGGCTTAATATGGCCGTTATTCAATATAAAATAAACTTGCATTTAATTTCCTATTTTCTGTTAAAATTAAATTAAAGAAAGATTTTTCAAAAAACTAGTTCGAAAATGCCTATTAAAGTGTATTTTGACGTAACAATGACGTCACATTTAAAAGCAAAAATGGCAATTTTTTCAAAAATCCCAAAATTTGGCCTATTGTTCGTATGTTTTTGGCATAAAAAAATATTTCCGACAACGTAGACCAACATAATACTGAATAAAAATCTTTACATAATACACCAGCTGGCAAAAAACTGCGGTCTACTTTGTCAGAAATATTTAGATTTAAGGAAATAGCTCCAAAATGTTTACATTTTCAATAATATTTAGCAAAAAATTCACTTCGGGGTCTGTTAGTGTCGTCAGTATGACGTCAAAAGCAAATTATTTTTGAAACCTGTCGTAAAATGTAAAGTTTCATTATTTTAGGCTATATTGCAGAACCATCGTACGGCTTTCATTTTTGTGGGCCAAAAAGGGTACTTAACGTATCTTGTCCTCTGAATGTTAAACTACCAAGATTGTAGAAATATGATTGTCAAGGTTTTACCAATGTACGGTTTTGTTTCTCTTAAATATTGAGGTGATTTTGCCGTTTTAAGTTTCAATTTTGTCTGAAAACCCAAGTGGAATAGTGACCTAGTCAATCAAAGTTCATCTACTGCACGTGGTGAGGATGATCATTACACGCGGGTTCATAAAATCTTTTTAAACAACTGGTAGAGAGTCGTGAAACTTCATAATCACAAAAGCATTATATTTTAATTCTCTGGACGAATAATTTTTGATAATATGTTTACATAATGTAATGAAAGAATGATGTAGAAAGACTTTAAAAAACACTGTATTTTTATTCAACAATTATTTAACAAATAACAGATAAACATAGAAAACAACGTCATCTCCTGGGATATAGGTTCCTAGCTCAGGTACATACAGTTTTGGCTTAAGAGGTCAGTTAGAATATCAAATCAATATAAAAGCATTGGATTAATCGTTTTGACAATTCTTTATCAAAAGACAACTTTTAAATAATTTAAGTTTAATATTTTTACATTAATAGGATAATTTTGAAAGTACAAATTATTGGTTCAATAAAAGGACAACCTTCACCAAGTATAACATGGCTAATCTTTACAAAAAATCGAAAATGGCAATTGCAAGCAGATGGATTTTTTTTATTGACAACATAGTTGTCACGTTTGTTTTAGCTATAACGTTTGTAGGTACTCCAAAGGGCAACAACTGCTCTTCCCTTTTGGCGATTTTCCTTCAATCATACATTTGCTGATGGAAATTTAAAACAAAAATCCTCATGTTATTATGTTTTAAAGTTTTATGTCCCTTTATATTCATAATTTACTTTCACGAAGTAATGCAAAATTTGTTTACACAGATCTATGTCATCTTTACCATAAAATTTACAGAAACTAAACATCTGCTTCAAAACTGTACGACACCCTGAAACTGACAATTAAACGGAAACAAAAAAAAAGACAATGTTATTTATGACTTTGGCTTTCCAATTGTGAACACTGTTACACGTGTAGCAGCATTCCATCAGAACCTGCAGGACAAATATGGAATATATGCAAGAAAGACCCAATGCACATATAATCTGGACTGTGTACTGCATAATTTTTCGTTAAGCTGCTGCCTTTAATTCACCAGATTTCCTTGGGGACGAAACAAGTTTTTAAAAGTGCCTTGAATTCCTTCTTTTGTCAAACAGATTTACACAAAATAGAAAATTACGATTCAAAATGCATAAATTACACAGCATACGAATCGCTTTTTTATATGGCGCAAAATTCTCAAAGTTAAGGCTTGAGCTTCTACTATTATAACATTAGTAGATTTATGTTTCTGGCAAAAAAGCTCTGATGGAAAAGTTACAAACATCGCTTGATTGATTTGTCAAAAGTTCCGGACATTTTTTTCACTAGATTAATGTCATGATAACTATTCGTTCTAGCACCTGTTATGATCGCTGACTAACAAAATGCTTTTTTATAAGGTAAGACGACGTGTATCGCAACCTGAAAATTAGGTTGCATTTGGATAAAAAAACTCCCGGACTCATGTTGATTTTGCATATCTCCCTCTCTTTCTCTCTCTCTCTCTCTCTCTCTCTCTCTCTCTCTCTCTCTCTCTCTCTCTGTGTGTGTGTGTGTGTGTGTGTGAGTGTGTGTGAGAGACGACCAATTGTTTTCATTGTTAAAAGGTCGGTTTCCTTTTGTTATCTGAAGTCCGTTTTTTATGTTATACCATGTACTTTTTTGTCTTTTCTTTTTGATATTATTAAATTTTTATACATATGCGGAAGAAATGTTTTTTAGGCACGCATTGATTATATTATTGTCATACTTTTTCAGCACTTCTGGCCCTTACTCGTAAGTAATGAATTTTCTTATTTTAATAAATATTGTATAATATAAATTGTCTTATTTTTATGGCAATAAATAGTTCCTTGAATCTAATTTGTTCATATAACATTATAGTCACTCGTTGTTAATAAAGCTGCGCATAAATGAAGAATTTTCAGTCATTTATATACGACGCAGTCTTGCATTTTCAAACAGTAGTGTTTTAGAGCAAAATAAAATTATTGCAAATCGTAAACATTAATAAGATTATAACTGTTTCAAACCAAATGGTTTGTGCATTTTTATAAAACATGTACTAATCGAACCTATTCTTTGTATTTTAGAAAAGCCACCAAGTAAGTATATACTTTCTGAATCTTTCGGATGGAATTCTGAATTATAGTAGCTTCTAATAAGAGATCGGTACTTGTTTTATTATTTTAAATATGTTTTCATTAGCTTATTATACAGATTGTCGAATGTAACATAGCAGTCTTTCAAGTATATAAAGATGATAATAGTTTTCAAATTTTCTGGTTCTGTTTAACTCTTGACGTTTTAACAACCACTTGTTTTCAACAATTTGAACATCAGTTTTGTTTTTGCCTATAGATTGATCTTGAAGGAAAAATCTTTATACTTTATAAAATTTATATTTTTACTTCTTTGTAATTGTACTGTTTATACAAAAATACAAATGATATATAAATATGGAGGATTTACTATTTTAATATCATATTAAATATACTATTTTTGGGCTAATTAAACTTCCATCGACTTAATTGAATCACCAAGGTTACCCATCTTCCAACCACTGACCAGTGCTTTTGCGCCGGCGTTGTGCGATGATTTTTCTTTAATTATAACTAATTATGAAAAAGCACATTGGATTCAACAGAATAAGAGTGGTTTCCTTGATTTTACCTTATAATTATATTGATCACTTACTTGCCTACATGTACTTAGTGCTGTTTGATCTCTTACCTAACTACTGAACGCAGTATTGATCACAATTTCCTACTTAGCCGTTTAGAAAGATTATTTACCTACATACTTTTGACTCTTTACTACTTAATAAAATTGAAAATATCACTGTGTTCACCATTTACGTAGGTACTTACCGATATATTAATTTCTTACTTACTTACTGCTGTAATAATAATTTTAAGTATTTTTTATATAAAATATATTGTTTCAGAAATATATGTAAAACAAACGAAAGCACAAATTATTTTATACAGTTTTTTTATCTAAATAAATTATTCTGTTTTACTTTTTTTACACAATTTTAGAAATGGGTTGTAACCGGCCTGCAAACTGTCCAATCGTTGATCCGGTTGTCGAAATATCCTGTACAGGATGCGAACCCTACCAAGATGATGGTCTCTGCTGCAAGAACTGCAGAAAGTGAAATTCTTTGAAATGCATTCTCGTACCTGAGGCAATTGAATATAAAATTGAAAACTTCTGTTTGTTTGCTTTTTTAGCTCACCTGGCCAAAGGTCACTTGGCATCCGTCATCGTCCGTCGTTAACTTTTTGAAAAAAAATCCTCTCCTCTGAAACCACTGAATGGATTTAGAGATGAAGCTTTTTATGATTGTTCCGTTGGGTATTCTTCACAAAGTTAATGCTTCGATTTTTGATTCGCTGGAAAACATGGCTGCCGTGACTAAAAATAGAACATTAGTGTCTGACCGAAGATTTTTGGATATATGTATCTCATAAACCGTACCCAAATTCTGGCAAAGGGTAAACGTTTTCAGCATAATGAAATCTATCTGTGGTGAATTTTTTGTGAAAATCCTGTATCTCTTGTAGGAGTTATAGCCGTTTTTAGACGTTTTTCTGGCAAATTTCGAAAAAGTTTAAGTTTTCAAAATCTTCTCCTGAAACTGCTGAAAATAAGAACATATGTGTCTGACCGCATATATCTCAAAAACCGTTACATATGTACCTTTAGTCAAATTTCAACCAAGGTAATAGTGTTTAACATGATGAAATCTATTCATGGTGAAATTTTTGTAGAATTTGTTTATCTCTTGTAAGAGTAATGGACCTTTTGAGAAGTTTTTTAGGTAATTTTGAAGTTAAAGTTTTAAAAATCATCTCCCCTGACACTACTGAATGGATTTAGATGACACTTTGTATGATTGTTCCTTAGTGTATTCTGCACATTGTTTATGGTTTGATTTTTGATTCATTGAAAAAAATGGCTGCTGTTACTAAAACAGAATAAAGGGGTCTGACGGAATATTTTAGCATATATCCTAAAAACTGATACCTTAAGCCAAATTCTATCATAGCTTAAAAGTGTTCAGCATGACGAAATCTGTGGAGAAATTTTTGTGGAAATCTTTTATACCTTGTAGAAGTTATGGCCCTTTTAAGAAGTAATTTAAGCTATTTTTTAAGTTACTTTTAAAAATCTTACTGAAACTACTGAATGGATCTAGATGTAATTTATATGATTGTTCCTTAAGAATTGAAAGACATTTGTCTGAAACATGAATTATTTTTTCGAGGTCGGAACATCAATATCTCTTGTTGTATTTGTAATTGTCAGCATAATGCTTATCAACTTCAAGAGTTAAATCTAACAGCTGTTTAAAGGTAGGATTTTATGTAGCTTTGTCATATAGATGTCACACTTGGGGAGGGGGTAAAGCACTCCACATACTTTACGATCCTGTCCAAAGCAAGAAGCTGTATTTCAAGTTTGAGTGCTCATAAACATGTTTAATTCCGCCACATACTTTATGTGCCTGTCCCGATAAAAGAGCCCCTAATCAAGTGGAGATATAGTTGTTTGGATTTTACTGTTACTCTTTTAACATTGTGAAATTTATTGATTATTTTAACAGTTGAACCTGAACATCTGAAAAAATCGAAGATACCAAAGGGGCAGACAGAAATCGTTAACATTGAAGGCGGACAAGAAATATTAAACAAACTTAAACAAACGATAAACTTAGAACACACATCGATTCATTGAAACCTTAAGCTGGAGTAACACGAGCCTAAGAAACTATAGGGTGTTTTCATGTGCTCTGGAAAGGAAAGCAACCCATGCTCTACTAGTGGCATCCATCGTGTTTCTAAACAGACAGATCCGGTAATTAGTCACAATCGATGTTAGTCACAGTCAGTATAGGAACGTATATGTAGTCACAACAGTGGGAAGATATCCATTATCATTTGTGAAGTGGATTTTTCGTACCGGTCTACCAAATTATGATGGCGATCGAAAAAACGTTTTATTTTGTTTGCCATGGTCTTGTTTGTCTTCTGATCACACGGTTATTGTCTGCCGTTTTTAGACCGTTGCATTGGTTTTTTTTCAACGTGATTAAATAATACAAAATTATCAATATAAATAAATATGAAACATTTTCGTATAGTGTATGTACATTTAAAGGAGTAACCTCTCATTAGTAGCATTTGAACGAAATCATAGGAAGTCCAACATAAATTTTATGTTTGTGCATTTTTAAGCCTGCCTACAAGGTGGATCTTTGTCCATATTTGAAGGCCTTAGACTAACCTATGACAAATTTATAAAAGAAAATGTGAAAAATTTATATTGTGTTTAAATTATAATTTAAAACGTTTCAGGGTATAAATCAAAATAATTTCTTGAAACCAAAAAGAATATTTTTAAGAAATTAACAAAAAATACGTTTAAGTGTAATAGTAAAAGTTACATCAGCATCAGACAAACTATGCCCCGAGGAGAATAATAAAAACTGATCAATTTTGACAAAATATTGCATTTTTGTATTCTACATTTATGAAAAAATAAAACTAAACTTCATCATGTACTTGATATTGCAAAAATCCTATAAGGAATTTAAAAAATTATTATATATTAATATATTCTCAAGTTTATTCTAACAGAATTTTTTTTGAAAGGGCGCTTTTGAAAGAGTCAAGAAGTACAAAGTACTGGTTGTTTTAGACAGCTAGTTCAAAATTAAACACAATTGGTAACAAAATTGTTGAAGCTAAGATATCAATACAAGCAAATCCGTTGGATTTAGTGTAAAACTATCATTAATATAAAAATAGGAGATGTGGCATGATTGTTCATGAGACAGCCACCATCAAATGACCGTAGAATTTAAACTTTTACAGGTACCATAGACAACTAAAACAAGGTATTGTATAAGTTTTTTTTCTCCATTTTTCAAATTGAACTAACGAAATTAGGAACTTAAAATATTAAAAAAACCTTTTGTCCATTTTGTGGCTAAGGGTCTATAGAATGTAAAAAACATGAAATCAGCTAATTACAATAATTGAGAAAAAACTGCTAGGTGCAAAGAAGACTTTTTCCAAAATTTAGAATTTCTCAAATTTTAATATTATAAACCAAGTTTAACCCTGTAATAAATTTCGCAAGATGTCATAGTTTGTAAAGGTAGCATTTTTATTTCTGCATTCGTCCATTTGTAATGTCCTTTCATCAAAGCCCTTGAACCCTGCATATGGTTTTACTTGCGTTGTGTAATGACATATGCGTATTACAATGTTTTCCAAAAGTTTTCCGCCTAACGCCGTTATTCTTTAACTTATTTTTGCATTAACATCTTCATGTTGTAGGTAAGGGACTGGTGCTTTTCGTTCATCCAATTTTTTTTTTCAAAATTGCTTATTGAAAACAAGGTTTAATTTTCATGATGTTGAGCAATGGTCATATTTCCAAACATAGTTAAAAGGATCTGAGCATTCAGGTGTAACATTTAAATCAGACACGTTTTCCCAACGTGTAACTTGCTCCCTAATTCACGTACAATATGCACCATCTTCTCGTCATCAAAGTCGTATTTAAGTCCAGATAATCTGAATGCAAAATCATATAATGGTAAAAGACGGATATCAGAGGCGCAGAGATGACAGGTAATTTGCATGAGTTCCGCTGGTATGTCGTACAAGGCGATAGGTAGACAGCTTTGCTATCATTACACAGTAATCAGTCGTTTGGTCAAGAAACATGTTGCCACCCAGAATGTTAAGGACCTTCCTCGATATGGTCGTCCGTGAGTACAGGAGAATTTGTAGATTGGTCGGACGAAATTCGTTTTCAATTCGTTTTCAGTGGTAACCTGATCGTTATCTGTCATCAAGAGCAGTCAGAAATCGTGAAAAATCTGCGAGACTACAGTCAAGGAGAGTCATAATTCGCCCGAAACTTGACGTTCGCCATCGCAGGAAGAGGTTTGCCTGGTGCAGAGCAAAGCAGAATTAAAACCTTCAAACCTGGCGACGAATACACTGGACGAGAGTAGACTTTTAGTCAACGCAATTGATGGTCGTACCCGTGTTTGGAGGCATCGTGACGCCTTTTGATGGGGCTTAGTTATGGTATGGGGTTGTGTTTCGCATGATTGGGAGCTGGATAAGGTAACAATCAATGGCAACTTTACTTTCGAAAAGTGACCATGTAAAATAATGTCATAAGATGTCAAATTTTGTAAAGGTAACATTCTTATTTCTGTATTCGTCCATTTTAATGTCATTTCGTTAAAGCCATTGAACCCTACATAAGGTACGTGCTTACATCTGCAATCGTGCCTTATTTTGACAACCATACGCATCCGTCCAGACCTTTCTGCATGGATGCCAACACTAGGCCTCATCGCTCTAGGACATTTTGTAATGTGATTTGACAATTCAATAAAGTTTTCGAGCTTTCACTTACAATACTTTTAAGTGTGAAAACTGTCTATATTTTGATGTCATGATACAATATTATCAATGTTAGATAAAAATGGAAAACCTGGTTATGCTATATGTACATTTTAAGGAGCAACCTCTCATCGGTAGCATTGGAACCCGAAACATAGGAAGTCAAAGATTCAAATATGGCAGATGAATCACTTAAATCCAAACAAATCGAAAGGGAAGCCAAATCCAACGGCAAGGACGACCACAGAGTGCGCTACTTTTCGAGGCCTTTCCGTATTTTCAGTGATTTAGAATTTAACAAATGCAGCAGATTACTGTAAAACATGTTGGATAAATTTCATGTCAAACAAGTCTGACAACTGGGCTGGTAAATATCCTCGGGAACCAATGTTCCACCAGCAGAGGTATCGACCCAATTTTTTCAAAATACAAAATTACCAATGTTAAAAAAATATGGAAAACCTGGTTATGCTATATGTACATTTCAAGAAGCAATGTAAGTTAATTAAAAATTAATATTTTACAGTGATAATCTTGGGGTTTTTTTGTGCTCAATAATTCATAATATCATTTGATTACTACGTTTAAATTGAATGGTAATTCATTATCAGTCATAAAAAATTTCGAATATCAATCCATGAAAAAAAAAAAACACGGGGGTACTTACCTTTTTACCAGGTGTATACATGCGTGCTGTCCTGCTTAATGGTTATTACATCATTACATCATTGGCAATTTTTTAAATGGCCTGCTCAGTCATGAGGTTCTCTAAAAGCATTTGTGGTATGGGAAAGTACCATATTTGCCCTGTCATCCATTGTCTCGCCAATCATTGAGCACTGTTTTGAAATGTGACCATATACGTTACTTGAAATTTCTGGAGACCAAAGCGTTTCTCCATTTGTTGTGCCACTTTTCCGAAATTGATGAACCTATTGTGTTCCAGCAATAGGGAGTAAAAATCACTGTCTTTATCTTCCAGGTGCCAACAAAGTTGTTCTCATTTTTGAGTTCTGTATATTCATAAAGCTTTTTGTAAAATGCTTTCCAGTTACCTTTTCGACTGAACTTCAGTGCTTTGGGGTAGAAGCAAAGAAATTTTATATTTGTCGGTTGGTTGGCAGTGGTCCGACATTCATGAATACCAGCACGCGCGTGGCGGCTTTCACTATCCTTTCTGAACATCTGATGCATCCCCAGATATCTCTGTCTGCAGGGCTGGTATAACATATATTTCGGTTGTTGGATGACAATTCCCTTTAATTTGCTCTTGGCCGTTCCCAAACCGAGAAGGAGGCTCGCCTTATCCATTAAATTTGGAACTAGTCTCATGTCTAGATTGGTACGACTTACACTATTAACTGTAATCGGATGGTTGATAGTCTGTTGATTCAACAGACTCGTAGCTACTTTACGCAGTTAGTCATCTATGTAGTGTGGGGTAGACCTGTAAACAAAAGATGGGCAGGTCATCTGAACAAATCGGTGAACGTTATTAAAGCTGTTGACGAGTGTTGCTCTCAACTTGTGGTCATGCATGAGGTTGTTGGTAAATAGCACTTTTTTCTCAAGGTTAATGACATTGTTGTTGTTGATGTTGTTGATGAGCTTATTGAGGGAATATTGGAGTAACTTAAACTTGTTGACGATGCTGTGTCACGTTGGAAGGATTCCTCGAATGTTAGCGAGGGTTGTTTATTATTGGAGTGACTGAGGATTGCAATTATCGACTTTAATATACCAACCTACATCCAGGCTAATTTGTATTTTTTTAGAAAGATATATGTTAAAGTTAAATTTTGAGACGATCGTAAAATACAAAGGTTGCCGACTCCTGAATATCGAGGTCAAAGATCAGATACTGTACTTTAAAATTTCTAGTTGGGAAGATGCATTCACTAAAACCATTACTATGCTACCACAAACACACGATAGCCTAAATAGAATTACAAGAAACATTCATACTTACATCAGAGTTTATTTATAAATGACGTATTTTGACGTAAAGATGACGTTTAAGTTGCCTCTTTTGAAAATGATACAAAGGTAAAAAGTTTTCCAGTGTGAATATTTCTCAGTTTTAGAGCTAAATTTAATTAATAAATGCTGCAGACTGTAAAAAGAATAAATTAAAATAACTACTGGAGTTAAAATTGATGTCATTGTCTAATTATTTACAACTTCAAACGTCACCCACTTTTAAAACGATTTGTTTAAGAATTGTAGAAAGGAATTACCAAATCAGTTAGATATGTTAAAAAAAAACGCGAAAAACTACAAAACGACGTTAAATACGATGTCATACGACGTTTTTTTTTTATTTTTCTGTTCTTTTACAAGGTTGCAATTATAGATCCTGGAATACCATCTATAATGTGTTTCAAAGTTTGTTTAGGGATCTGTCAGCAAAAACTTCTGTTTGGCAAATGCTGTTGGGGAATTTAGAGATAAAGTTAACTCTGTTTAAAGCTTTAAATAATCCTGAAATGTACCAGCTTACAGTGTACTTCAATATGATACAGAAATCGAATTTGATTGATTGTTATTTAACGTCTAACGGCAAATACTTTATGCATATTCAGGACGAGAACAAGTTAATCATTATCATAAATAAATAATTAAAGGGGCCAGCTAAGGGTTAGGCAGGGAATTTAATAGCTAAAGGAATGCCATATTTGGAATGTTTGTGTAGGGGCGGGAAAGAAACCAAATTTGCAATACTGCTCGTGTTATGAAATCGGAAGCGTGCTCACAATAATGTGAATGGTCTTCAGAGTGCGATCTACTTCCAAGTCAAACCACAGTCAAGTCAAATTGGCGTTTGTTGTTAAGCCTATTTGAGAGAATAATGTGTTCGAGAAGGATGTGATCTCTTCCTTCCCTACAGACAAAATATGTTGTTAGATATAATCCGTATAAGTTCATCACCCTCATGCCCGAATAATCACGAAGTTGCAGCAAACTTCGTGCAAATATATTCTCACTCGTCTCTTTATAATGGAAAACAGCAAAAGCCCATGAAACAGGAAGTTGGTATCTAGCAGCAACCAAAACTGCTCACCAAATACGCCTATCTTTTTATGAAGCTGAATATAAATTTCAAATCCAATAAGGCCATCAACATGATTAAGCAGCATCCGAGAAAAAAGCGACGAAATTCGAATTGACATACAACTTCTTTTTTATTCATAAGGCACCCAATCGGTGAGTGGATGGTTATTTTCGTTAACAAACCTAAAATTTTCATGGCGTAGCTATCCACCGCGGCAATGTTTCTTTTCACAAATGCTAGGCGGCATGTTTACCTTTCACAAGTGCAATACTGAAACAGTAGCACTGATTTTAATTGACTAGCACAACAACACCGAAATGGACAAGTAAGGATGACAAATCACTTTAGATAGGTTTAATGAAATAGAAAAGTGATGATAGCAAAAGGAATTCGAAGATACCAAGGGGCAGACAGAAATCGTAAGTCGGAAGACAGACAAGACCATGGCCAACAAAACGAAACGAAAGACAAACATAGAACACACAACACTACACTGAAAA